>LPNX011209033.1:83257-149289 GCA_001517045.1 Pseudotsuga menziesii | reverse complement strand
ATTACATATTCAATAGTTTATAAAATGCAGCCATATAAAGTCTGTATCACTATCATCCAAAATCATATATTAGATCACCGATTCTTCATATTTTAATTAATCTACTGTTATTAGATCACTTGTGTTGTTAGATTAATCTACCCTTATTTTAATTTAATTTATCATTTATTTAATTATTATTTGTTGTTTGTTAGTTTAATTTGATAAATAGTATTTCTTTACGTAATTATTTTATTAAATCAAATTTAATGTTCTTAAGTTGTTTCAAAGTTTAAGTCTTAGAGAAAAAATATTATAATTAGTTATACTCATGAATTAGTCTATTTTGTTTTATGATTTTTATGGTTATTATAATTTAATAATTAAGAAATGTATTATTATTTAAACTATTTAAATACAAATTTAATTTGTAATTTAATGTAAATATTGAAATAAAATTTTATCAAATTTAATAAACTTTTAATTATGGGTTTAAAAGCATGATAATTATGTCAAGAGAATTTGCACATTTTAAAATGAAAGTAGAAGATATATTTATTACTTTCTATTTATGTTATTATTTGAAAATATGTTACATTTATTTAGTGATTTGAGAGAAATAACATTAACATAGTATAAAATAAAAAGAAAAGAAAAAAACACTTTCATTTAATGCCATAATAATCACCACACTGTCATTATTTAGATCTCCAACTCATGGTTTAATCGCAAAGTGGGTAAAATTACCATTTAGACATCAAAACCATTGTTTGGGTCTTGTGCCTTAAGTGGTAGGACATTTTCTTTAGGGCCTAAGACCTAATTTTCCTTGCTTGGATCTCATTCCTAAGGTGGTAAGACATTTTTTTTAGGGCCCGCAACCTGAGTTTCCTTCCCAAACCATATTGAAGGTCCTAAGATTTTCTTTATGTGGTCAAAATATCCCAATGGTTCCCATTTTCTCACTGGGATGCAAAATATCGCTAAGGAAGTTTGTGTATCACAACTCAAGGCCTCTTTTGTTTCCTTTATGCCCTATAAGCTTCCTATGATGTCTAAGATCTAGGTTTCCTCCCTTGATAATGGTCAAGGATCTGTGACACATCCTTGGTGCTCAAAATCTCCTAATATCATCTATATCCCCAATACCCATCGATATTGTCGAAAACCTTATAATGGTTTTCATATCATTGCTCTAAGACCAAAGATCACCTCAAGACGTCTTATGTGGTGATATGGACCTCAATCGTGGCCCTTAAACCTTAGAAGTTTTCTTTGGGGATTATGGCATCTGTTTCCTCCCCCAACATGGTCAACACTCCAAGACCCATCCCATTTCTCAAAAGGAGCCAATGGTTCCATCATGTCTTGGGTCCAAATATCCTTGAGGAATATATTTTATGGTGATTCAAGGCGTCATTCATATCCCTTGAGCCCTTGGTGCTTACTTTATGGCTTAAGTTCATAGTTGCTTCCCCTAACAATGGTAAAGACCCCATGACCCATTAAAGGCGCTCAAACCTCTAATGTCACCCATATTCCAACTCAAAGATCTAATATCCCCAAGGGAGGTAGAGTGTTCGTTGTTGTGATTCAAGGCCTCATTCATTTTGCTTGAGGCCTACAATATTTTTGTTTAAGACCCTATAATATTTTTAAATAGGTGGGTACAAGACCCCTAAACCTATCCTTGTTACTAAAAAACTCCTCGTGGCATGCATATCCCAACTAAGAGGCTAAAGTTCTATAAAGAGTTCATGTGCAACTGTTTGAAGCTTCATGCATGGATCTGAGTCCCATAAGTTTGATTTATGTGATAAATCCCTTATTTCCTCCCCTTCCCATGGTTAAGGCTCAATTACTCATCCACGTTTCCTAACTCCTCTTAATAGTGCTTCTATTCCCACTCAAAAACTAAAGTTCCCCTAGGGAGGTTGATTGCAATTGTTCAAGGGATCATTAATTGACATTGATATCCTAACTCAAATGTAAAAAATTGTAAGGGATGTCTTATGTATTGTTTCAAGGCCCCATTCATGGCCAGGAGGGATTAAAGGCTTCGTATATGGACCAAGACTAAGGTTTCCTTTCTCATACATGATTAAGACCTTAAGACCCACCCATGGTGCTCAAAACACAAGGTGCACCCCTCATTTGAGTGATTAAACAAGCATTTTACACCTTAAGAAATTATCAATGAATCTCTCTCAAATCAAGAAAATGCTTAAGCATTCAAGGTGGGATGCTCCTCAAATTGAGTGGTCCAAAAAAAGGGCAAGTGTTTCAAGGCATCAGTTTTGAAATTGTCAACTTTCTCACTATTTCTTGGATTTCTATTATAACCACATCTTGAAAATCCTACAGTCACGCTACTTCTAATGCTATTGGTTTTGGGTAAGTTTGGTAGGAACAGGGAGGGTAAATTATTGGCCTCGATGAACCTCAAGAATGGAAGCTCGCTTGGGGATTAAGAATCACTCCAAACAATCAAGTGGAAGCTTTGGCTCTATGGAAGTTGGTCAAGATTGCTCTGTGTTAGCACCATTTTTGGGCTAAGAAGTTGGCAAGGGATTTAGCCAATAAAATGAGGAATAAGGTTTGTAAATTTTCATATCATAGGACCTTAAATAATGTTGATGAGGATCTGCAGATGCTTGAAGGGACATATCTAGATTCAAAATGCCAAATACGAAAGAAATTCTGATTTTTGACCTTGAAAATGCATGTAAATGAAGAAATCCACTCCTAGTTGAATGATGATAGGGAATTGACAACATAGATACATAATGGACAAGATCAAAGGCCAAAAATCATTTCCACAAAGGAAAATTAGGGAGCAGAAAGGAGAAAAAATCAAGTTTTGGGTGTAAAATGTGATAAAACCTGACTTTTGCTTTCTGCAGTCCGAGATTCGATGGTTCAGAAAGGTCTCTACATCAATCTACGACCCAGAAAAAGCGAGAAGTTAAAAGGTGGAAACATAAGGGCGGGAGCAAAAAGATCAAAATCAAACTTTGAAGAAGTTAAAATCCCGATTTCCATTTTCTGTTGTCCAAAGATCCGACGGCTTAGAGCGCTTCTGCCAAAGATCAACGGCTCAGAAAAGAGCAGAAGGGCAGATATTGGAAAGAGGAAATACCAGAGGGTTTTGTCATGAAAAGTTGAAGTCCCACTTTTCGTGATCTGCAAGATCTATAGTTGATAGAGATCCTGCACAGATCAATCATGTGAAAGGGTGCGAAGGGAGAAAAGAGGAAACACAAAATTTTCAGTTATAAAAGGTCGAACTTCTGCCTTCCATGATCCGCGAGATCCGACAATTCAGAACGCTTCCACCCAAAGATCAATGGTACGAAAAGAAAAAGGAAGAAAGGAAAATATCGGAAAGCGAGAATATGGATTTTTGGTTATGAAAAGCCATAATCCCACCTTTCGCTTTCCACCAGCCTGCATATTTACATCAGATCAATGGTTGGGAAGGGCTTTGTCTGAGATCGACAGTGAGAAAAAGGGGAAAATGTGTATGAGATAACTAGATCTCCTGATATGTGAGATTGGGTAGACCCAACAGTTTTCAATGGCTCTGATCAAAGTTAGAAGGAGATATACGGTGGAGATTGATGTCACCGAAATACTTGCACACTCAAAGTCAAGAGAAGGCCTACGCGATGGAAAACGTGCATAAATGATGTGTCTTTTTCCCATTGGATATTGCGCTCGAATTTTGGGAGTACAAAGGTCACTTTATGGAGCACATTGGTGCATTTTTCAACGGTGGGAGTCAAAGGTTGAATCAGATCAACGATGAAAATTCATTTCGTTGATCTAACTTGCACGGATGAAAGAACTTTTCATATTTGTGAAATTGCTTTAAGGCTCCCATGTTTCAATGACCAAGATTGAAGATCAGGAATGGATCTACGATGGAGATCGATTCAACTGATTCAACGTGCACAGAAGATGAAATATTTCGGTGCTGCAAAATCTAGTAGACCTCTCATTTTGAATGGTCAGGATCTAAGCAGATGTAGATCGACAGTCGAGAATGATTTCGCTAGGTGAAGATGCAGGCACGAAGGAAACTGTTGCAAACCATCGAAGGTGCTCTGAAATGCCAGTATCTGCAAGCGAGACTGAGTCCCTGCTGTCAAATTTCCCTAATTAATCCATCATGCGCATCCCATCATGCTTTCATGTTTTGTTTATGATCATGTTGAATCTTCCAGATCGTGGAATTTGTTAATATTTTGATTCATAAGTGTAACTAATTTCGACTATGTTTCGAGGTTGGTCTTGAGAGCCTATGATACTATAAATATACCCTCAATAGAGGAAGACAAGGTTGGAACCCATGAGGTTCAGGGTTATGTATTTTGAGATCTACCCTTAATAATTAATTTAGAGAGCCGAATGCTGGCCTCTTATGTCAAATATTCCTGTGTATATCATAGTTACACTATGTATTTTCCCTTCTTTTGTGCATGTCTTCCTGTTTAAATTGCCATTATGTTTTCTCTCAGATCTGAAATGACTGTGTAATAGTTCAGAATTCATATTGTTATGCTCTGGCTATTGTTTCAGGTATTCACCGATATTTCTTACCAAAATTGATGCAGAATTCATCCCCTCGATGCTCTGTATTGATGGACTGTCATTCTTTCTTCTTTATCACTAGACCAACAACATTTTGACTGTAACCGAGTGCTACCTTGACTTTGTAGTATTTCGCATGCAAACAGTTATGTGATTCTTTTAAATATTTGTGACTCCATATCCCAATGTATGTTTTCTTTGTTTAAACCACCAACACATATGAATTTTATTTTTTTTGTGTATTTGGCCCTGATAAAAATATGTGAGAGATCCCTCTGTAGAAAGAAGAGGCTAGCTTCCTTTCTTAAAGTGGTTCTGTTGTTACCTTGGGATTTACCCTCTGCAACCTAGGGTAAAATTATGAGTGCTAACACTCTGTAAAAAGGCTTTCAAAATATCACCATCATTAGACACTCGAAAATGATAATCTATTTCATGATTTCTAAAACACCTCCAGAGGAACAAAGGACGAGGTCAAGTGGGAAATTCAATGGTTTAAAGACACAAGGGACAAATTTTGAAAGGGATAGTGCAAAATTAACAATGATGGAAATTGAGATTAGATTCCTGGATGGATGTGGGTGTGAGAAAGGAGATTTGATCAATAATTTGGAAGAGGGTGTCTACAAATTGAAGAGGGAGGTCACACACCATGTACACTGAGTGGATCACCATCTCTCCCCCTCTATTCGATCCTCGAAAACCTACCAGGGGATGGAGAGGGATGAACCATTTGTGAATAGGAATGATATTAAACAATGGCACCCTTAACCCAACACCAATTTTTCAGCAGCATCGCACCAACCACCATGACCTCAACTCTCAAGGCCTCCAGGTTTCTCCAACTACCATATCTTTTTTTAGTTATGTGTTACAAATTTCAATTTTAGTAGTTTTATGAGGCTATATACTAGCAAGCTATCTGGAAAGAAAAATTCAAACAAAATTAGATGGACAAGTTCTAGAGACATGGGAAGTTTTGAATTGTGCCAGACTGAAATATTACCTCCCTGCTTTGTACTCTATTTGGTTGGACGGTTTGGTCATAGCCTCCTTTTAATATAATTTTCTTGGTTTTAGTTAAAAAATGCTATTGACCCCTAGTGACCCCCTCTTTAAGTGTTTTTTATGTTAATCCTAAGTGCAAACCTTATGTAATTTGGTTGATTAGTGGGATTAGTTTTATTTCTTCCTTGACTTTAATTAACCACATTGAAACCTTAGAAAATCCAATGCTAGTTAATTTAATTAATCCATCACTTAAAAATTACAATTATCAACACTTAAAAACTTAGGGAGACCCTAAGTTGATGGGTTCCATAAAATACCTAAGTCTTAATGAACTACCCTATCGCCTTAGTCAAACCTTAGTCAAGTTTTATTTTCTCCAAGAGGAGCGAGGTGCTCTACAACCCGGTATGGGGGAGTTGTTGTAACGCAATGTAACCTTACCAAAAAGTTAAAAAGTAATTAAAAATCCATGTCGACTCATAAAATAAAAATTTATGAAAATTTATTAAAAAAATCATGAAGGCTATAAAATAAAAAATTAAAACTTAAACTCAGATTTACAAAGCAAGAAAAGGATCAAATTTCTTGAGTTTAAGATATATAAAAAAATCTACACATAAAAAAATTGGATCCCTCTTGTTGCTTTATAGATCCGGGTTTAAAATGGATTTATGTTGGTTAATCATCATTTAGAGGGAGTGCATCACCCTATGAGCATTGTTTTACTTATTAGGCACATAATACTTTACCAGTAAACATGATGAAGACATGAGGACACATCATATCATTTCTTCAATCCAATCACCATCGACACAACTCTACCATTAAGAAGCACCATCTCTCAATAAAGAACATAAGTGTACCCCCTACCCATCCAATTGTTTATCCTTGTGAAAAAATTCAAAAATGATTTGATGGAAATCACATGTGATCCTCAAACAATTTAAAGGATAATAGGCCTACAACTTAATTTTCCTACCCTAATAATAGGCAAGGCCAAAAAACATATCCCTAATATGCAAAACTAGCTATTAGCACCCATTTCCCCACACACAGTCCCAGGTTTCCTAAGGGAGGTCATTTATGGTGGTTGAAGGCATTATTCATGGCTCCCAAGCCAACCTATAAGCTTCCTTTAGCTCCCAAGTCACAAGTTTCCTCACCTAAACATGGTTAAGGCTTTGAGACCCATCCTCGATGTTGAAAAACCTCCTAATGACACTTCATAGTGTCACTTAAAGACCAAAGATCCTAGAGCAAGGTCAAATACTGTGGTTTAAGGTCTTGTTCATAACCCTTGATCCTTACAAGCTTCATGTTTGTCCTATGGCCCAACTTTCCACCTTTCACCATGGTCAACACCTTGAGACCCTTATGTGGTGTTCACAACCTCCTAATGGAAAAAATGGTTTAAATCGAGGGTTGAGCAGTATGAGAAAAGCAATGGTTAGTATGAATTTCCTTACAATGTGCCCTCAGATTCCATTTCAAAACATAACTATTGAATCTGTAATGCTTTATTTGAGATTTTGGGTGAATATGCACTGGTTTTGTTGAGATTTTAGACCCTCCGTGTCATATTTTATTATGTTTATATATCCCATATCATATAAAATTATATTGCTTAGTTTTATTTTACATTGTGCAAAGACATCTTTAGACTAGCTTTGATGAGCAAGGGATGCGATGGACAATGGAAATGATTTTTACCAATGAAAACAACACACTAGCATTTAGTCCTAGTTCTTAATGAGTCCAACCTTACATCCAATGATGCAAATTTTTTAAAATTTTTTATATATTAATAAATGAACTTGAAGAGTGATTTCTGACACTAACTTCTATGGTTTTTATTTGTTTTTTAATATTAATTTATGTTAAATTTTATATATTATTTATATTAAGATTTCATAATTTACCATATGAATATATTATAATTCATTTTATTATTATTATTGGTTTTCATATTATAATTCATTTTATTAATATTATTGGTTGTTTCTTATTTTATTTTGATTTATGGTTATTGTTTATGCCATTATTAAGGTTTGTTAATAGTTTAATACATACATTTTGACAGAGGTTTGTAATGATTGTAAGTGCCTTCGAGACAATGTACTATTATATGAACAATTTAAGTTTAATTTGTTATGAATACAAAGTCTTTACAATATTAATATTGGATATCATGATGTTGGAGACATTTACCTTCATACTCACTCCTTCGGTCAAATTGGCCTAGATAAACCACTATCCTAAGTTTAATTGACATCAATGGAGCATTAATTACCATCATCCCAGTCATCCTCATGCCTTCCTACATTCAAGGAGGCTAACTTAGCCTTCCCTACAGTCAAGGAGGCTAACTGGAGCACTCCAGGGGTGATCTGGGTGACATTCATGCACCTAATTGCTAACTGGGGGTTACTTTCAGTTCAACCAATCAGTTACAGTCAGTTAAGGCGCCTCCATGCATTAAATATATTATTTAATCATTATTTATTGATTATTTTATTATTATTTAATGAACTGGAGTGAACTAGGCGCCTTCACCAACTTCTGATGGTCAGTTCAGCTTCAGTTAACCTCATCAAGGTTTATTGGATTCATGCAGTACTAGCACTTGATGGTTAGTTGCTATGACATGTGTTTGATCTCCTTCAATTGAGATTAAGTCATTTATTGCACTCCAACTTCAGTTAGGATTGGTGAGTCAATTAAAGTTTTTTGTCAAGTGGTTAACTAAGTGGTATTGCATGGCAAAGAGTCAGTTAAGCTAGACTCATGCATGGGAATTCGAATTGTCCCTTAGTTATTTGAATTCTTCATTGAGTTAAGCCATTGATCATGCATGGTATTGTAATCCTTTATTGTTTATATAATATACAGAGAGGAAACCTATTGGGTATTCCAATTATTGCTAATTCATGAGTAATTGTTAATAATTCTTTGATGAGATTGAATCTTAGTTCCTAGATCATGTGCAAGAATTAATACATGAAATTTCAATTTATATAATTTAATGAAAAATAATGTAAGTTGAAATTTTTATAGTGTCATGGGAGTTGGAGCCATTTATCATTGTGAATTATGAGCATCTTTGGGGTCTTTGTTTTTGTGAATCTCGTGGGCCTCACTTGTTTTCCTCATCAAGTTAGGTTGTCAAAACTACAACAACATATGCATATATTCACAACAATAGTCTTTGAAAAAACATTATATTCGATTGATTCTTTTAAAAAAATTAGCTAAAATTTGCAGAGTACATTAAAGAGGAAGGAAGCAACGAGTTTCAACTTAAATCAACAAGTCTTGTTGATTTTTCTACTTTGTGCAATTGAAATCACTAGTGCATGTAGGATCTTAAAATAAAGATAGAGCCAAAGAAGAATCAAAGTGGTATCCAGATGATATAATTTTAGTCCTCTAACGTTGGAAATGCTTCTAAGGGGTTTTTAAATTATTGTCATTGATCTACATGAAATGAGTGCAATTGAATTGTATTATTGTGTTGTGGAATGGAATGAAAAATACACACTGAACAAGACAAATTTCATAGAAAATTGATAAGTATTGCTCAGTAAAATTACAGTATTATATTCATTAATCTCAATAGTATAAAGCAATGTTACATAAAGGAGAATTCAAATCATGTGGATATGATTCGAATCTACCAACTCAATCCGACTGACTGGCTAACTAGAAGTGTCTAAATCGCTATCGAAGCTCACTAGACCAGCTCCGGATGTCTAATTCAGTCTCTCAATCAGTTAAACTAGTTAAAATGATGAGGTAGGTGAGAAATGGTGCCTACCCTCATGCAGCCATGCAATACTGGCACTAACTGAACTGAAGGATATCTAACTGAATGTAACTAGAGCATAAATTAGCTTAATTGGGTACCAACTACCAACAACTGAAGGATATTGGTGGTGGCACTCCAAGTGGCTTCTAAATTGTAGGGATTGGTCTCAGAGGCACATAAACTAATGCATGAACATGCAGACAGTTCCAGTTAACCTCTATATGTGTTCCCCATACTCTAGTGGTTGGTATTGGTGGCACCAATATCCCAATTGGACCCAATGGTACTAGTGGACCCAATATCAAGTAATGACTCCTAATTTAGGAAAATATAATCTAATAGACTAAGTATGGACAAGGGAGGATTATAAATCCTAACACCCCCCTTAATCCTAACTTGGACATTTGTGGGCCCTCACAACAAGGACAAAATTCATCCATTAAAATCTAAAATAATTTAAAAATGTAGCTTAATAAACTGAGAAAATAGGGGAATCCCCCACCCCCCACCCTCAAAATAAGCAGAAACAAGAAATACAGGCTATTCTTAGGAGAAAAATCTTCCTCTTTGGGAAATAACTTGCAAAACATTTGCTGAAATTTGCAGCACTATGCAGCAGTATGGTTCTTCTGTGCAACAACATCCTGAAGCTATGCATGTGAACCTCTCCAAACTAATGACTATATCTGGAGGAATTTTCCTCTTTGGAAGAAGAAGAAAGTGCTGAACTGAAGGAACATAGACAACTACAAGATGAAAACTAGACCCATGTAGAGCAACTGAGATCAACTGATGAGAGAGAAAAATCACTTGAGAATTCGAACCATGTGAGGAAATCCCAAGCAACTGATACATTGCAGCCTTGAACATCAAACCATGTGAGGTGAAATCAGCTCCAAGTTTTAGGAGCAAGTGTCTAGGCGAATGCATAATGTCTTCATCTTGACTAGTTATGTGAGGAGATGATCATGTGATCAAATAGAAAGGTAGAGAAGCCCTGGGACTATCGAAAATGAATTATTGAGCTCCATAATCTGATATATATTCAAAAATAACCAATGATTCACAAAATATAATATCAACAAACTCGTAAGAGAAAACTAACATCAAATCCCCTGCAACACTTTTGAAAGAGACTTGCGGCACTTGATTTTTCACACCAAAATTGATGAGAACAACTACAAGCATTAGAGGAAGCTCTAGAAACTTAAAACTTGAACGAAATTCATATCAGATCCAAATAAGTTCATATCATATCCAAGAGTGTGGAACAAATCCAAGTGCTCCACCGAGATGGTAGATACACAATTTTCTCCTTCTTCAAAACTACGAGTATTAGTGCATTCAATCATGTAGGAATTTCTTGGAAGCTCAAGATTAATGAGAGTAAATGGATCACTCCTAAAATCTGATATTATTTCCAAAATATCTAAGCTATTATTTTTTTTCACACTAGAAACATCATTAGAGATAGAGAAATCAAATTCCTCTTCATTTATGAAGCAATCACTAGTAAACTATGCACAAAATTTAAAATAGAAGAATCACTGGAGAATTTTTGCATAGAATAGAAGGAGTTTTTCTTCAATGAAAAAATTCAAATATCTTCTTCTGGATTAGCTTTATGAGAAGATGAGATATCAGATATCTCATATATTTTCGGAGCAACAAGAGGAGAAGTCACTCCAAGAAGACTTTCTTCAATTCGAATTGTTTGTATGGAATATTCTGCTTCTTCTTGGAGAATATTCATTTAATTATATACTTTATGCATCTCTTGTAGTGCTTAAGTGTCAATGAAATGGAAATTCTACTCAATAGATAATATATAATAGATCCATATTATAGTATTCCTATAACATCTAGTTTGCATGGATCACTATTAATACCTTATAACAATGATTTCACCCACCTTGCCCTTACTTTCATTTTATTTTAGCTAGATAAGTAGTTTACTTGTTAGCGTCGATTTAAGGGTTTTTTTGGAAATAGTTTGCATGGATCACTATTAATACCTTATAACAACAATTTCACCCACCTTTCCCTTCCTTTCATTTTCCTTTAGCTAGATAAATAGTTTACTTGTTAGCATCGATCTAAGGGATTTTTTTGGAAATTGTTTGCATGGATCACTATTAATACCTTATAACAACGATTTCACCTACCCCACCCTTCCTTTCATTTTATTTTAGCTATATAAGTAGTTTACTTGTTAGCATTGATTTAAGGGATGGATTTTTTTTGGAAAATGTAGGAGGTAGTGTCTTTATGTCTAACCTTCTACTTCTTACAACACTCAAACTAAATGTGTTCATGTTTAGTCCAATCTAACATCTCTAATGCCAACATCCTCCATGTTCAATATTTGTGTTGTTTGAATGTTGTTATTTGTACAACTCTCATTTTGTGCCTTCTAGTTCTATTTTTCATTTTACAATAGTTCATTATTCATTTATATCAATGTACTACTAAATTATAACAAGCATAACATCATGATACCCTATAACTATAATAAATATTTTTTTAGTTTTTTTGGAACTAAGCAAACAATGACAAAACTTAGCTATCCCTCATGCCATAATAAAATTATAGGAGTGTTGTCCTGATTTTCTGACCTAGGCCAACAAGGATATTAATCCCACACAAGCATCTTAAAGCATCTCCCGGTGTGTTTGGGATAGCAAAATCTCGCAGGTTATGGTCCTGCTACCAACTGAATTTTTCTCTTAAGGAAAAACTAAAATTCAGTAAAAATCTATCCTAATGTTATTTCTATCTAAATCAACCCTAAAATTAGTTTTCAACTATCTAAGTTATCCTACAATTGCTTTCTTAAGGAAAGTCTTCGATTTTTGAGGATTTTATATTTAAGATTCTAAATATAAAAGACTATTAAAATTATTTTAAAATTACACAAATTCCATTTAACAACTGTTAAATATAAACTACACTATAATAACACTAACTTAACTATCCTATCCCAGCTGAGATCAATTTGAATGTTATATTAATTATTAATTAATATAATGATGAACAGAAAGATAAAGGAGTAAGATCTAAATGAAAATATTTAAACCATCCACACTAAATCATTCTGCTATAAGTTACCTTGACAGAAAAATCGAAATAAGCAATTACTTTGGATTTTCTGAAACGTTTAATTAATTAACAACTAATGAACAACATTAAATATTTGAATAAAAGATAATGTTTATAATGAAAACATTGTAACAATACGAATGAGATCAAAAACAAACATGAATATGTGTATCATTATATCTTGAATTTTCAGTAGAAACATTGATTAATTCAATTACAATAACATACTAATTCAAATACAATATTGTGTTGACAAAGTGTAATATCAATTAATGAACACAAGCATAACCAAGTATACTGTATCAATATTATAAGTAGAATATTATATACTGAAATATAAAAAGAGTATCCAAAATAATACCGATCAACGATATCAGTCTGAGAATTTCCAGTCACATTCCACCTCCAAACATAAAACCTTAGTCAGGAACAAAACTAGTACCAAAATAATATTTCAATGATGTTTTTCTTCAGTCACTCCATCCCCTTCTTGATCAAAATTACTAGTTTATATAATCCTACTAGTCTTTTGATTCAATTTTTTTTAATAAATGCTGTATGCAATACTATAGGAGTCCTATCACTATTAAAGTGCATCGAATCTCTTCAACAGACACTTGTCACTATAGGATAATAATAATAATAAACGACTAGCTTGAAACATCTGTTGATTTAAAGGAACTGGCGCATTCGTGGCTATGTCGAAATTCCAATCTTCAAGAAGCATCAACGTCTTCCAACTAAAATTCAGAATATCCTGTCTTTCCTGAGGATAGTGATAACATACCCACCTGTTTAAACAAACAAAAGAATCTTATTAAAACCAATTTTAACAGAAATAACAAAAGAAACCATAAATTATATGCGTGCCTGTAAAATCTATGATTTTGCAGGCATGCACTTAAAAAGCTTTTATTAACTGTTGACAGAGAGATAAACCATATAACTAAAAATAGAAACAATCATCAGGTTCTACTTTGTAAATTGATCACTCTTCTGGCTTCAAAAAGTTTGGCTTTGAGCCTGATGATTACTAGCTTCTGTTGTTCTACTTGTTCGAGCAAGTGTTGGTTTATATCTATCATTGATTTTTTTGATTTCTTGTATTGGATATTCTTGATGTTCATGTCCTTCCACCTATTAATCCAGTTTAATAACTTTTCCCTGAATTTCTTATTTTCCACCTCTTTCAAGGCTACGTTTGCTTGACACTCTTTTAGTTCATTTTTCAATTCTGCAATTTTAGTCTCAAATACCCTGTCAAGGACCTATTGAAGAGTTTCTTCCTCCTTGTCATGACACGAATCAGCTTCCTGAGAAGAATCAAGATTAGCTATATCTTGACCAGGTGATGGAAAGCTCATAAAAGATGGCTCAAGGCCCAAACCATAAGCGTCCATACACGATGGAGCAGCTTCGAATTTACCCGACTCTATAATGTCTTTAGCCAATTTTTCACGATTATTCTCTATAAGAATAGGTTCATCCATATGCATGGTTTTGAGAACCAATGATGGAACATCATCCTCAAGATGGACAATCACTGGCTGAGTACTCGTTGAGTGGCCATAGGAACAGAGGCTGTAGGTGTAGTATTCATACTTTTAGTAATTATTCTTATACGAACAAACACAAGAACTTTTGGTTCAAAACCCCCTTTTTCACAACACACTTGCGCTAATTGCTCTAATTTATGCATGGACTCATCACCATGTTTTCGAGGAGTATATAGCTCAGAGGGGTTTTCATAATTAACAGCATCAACATCTTAATTTTTGGTTAATTTTCTCTATGCCTTTGAAGGTGTACTAAAGCATTTGTCAGATAGGGATTGGTCCAAGGTTGTCTCAACGTAACAGGGAGCTACGTTCACGACCCCATCATCACTGATACAAGTACTTATAGGTGGATTTGCTTCTTGAAGCTCTTTATCCTTTGATTCAGCCTTGTGAACATCACCAATTTCGGATTTCACTGGAGCCTTACGTTTCCTACGAGTTTTGGGGGGAGGGTTTGGCCAATACTGAGTTGGCCCTAATTTACATTCAACCAAAAACTCATCCCAAGATTTACAACTCAGAGACAGTTGATGCTGGATTAAAATTTTAATTAGACCATGATGGAACAGACTTCTATTAGGATTACCTATGGTAGTTTGTACCGAATGTGCCATTTTCTTCAGACTTTGCAATAGGTAAAATGGAAGATTAAGTTTAAAACCTTTCAATGCTAACAGTAGTCGCAGATGATAATAATGCAGATGAGAGAATCGTCCATCACATGATACGTACCTGACTAAGATTTCATAGAATGCTCGCCATTTTGGCTTTAAAAACTTAACCGAAACCCCAATCTTCAATTTTGTACTAGCCGGTAAGGGAAACAACAAGGACTGACATTTCTTCTTATTCACTTTCCCACCTTTAAACCATCGCTCTCCAGTTTGAGGAAGCTTCGTAGCTTCTGCAATTTTATCTTCATCAATGATAAACTTGAAATCTCCAATCTGAGCTACATTTTCTTTAAAACTCGAAGAAAACTGTTTAGTAACCTCCACGTTATGGCCACTAAAACATCTAAAGAACTGACCCCATCCAATCTTTACAAATAACAACGCATCTTTCTCATCGGCTTCAACAAGCTCCGGTCCTAAAATTTCAAATCGACTAAGCGGAGCCATAGCTCCCTCACTACTACTCTGGTTATGGATTGAGATAAATGAAGTTGTGAATATGGAAGGAATAGGCACCCAGGTATAAGACATAACGTGAAATGTCAAATCCTCACATGCTTCATACCTGACAGAGATGAGAACTCCAATTTCAGCCATTTTAATCAAATTTGGAGATGATGAGCACAACAGCCAGTTTTTTCGCTATGATAAATGAATGGACTAGTCACGACTAACTGAAATTCTTCAGAAAGAAGAATGCAAAGGACATTTCAAACTATAACTAATCTATCATATCGAAAATCATTCGATTCAGGGGTTACAAATCAGAACATTTATGACATTAAATCCGGAATGATGAGCTCGTACAGCATCATGAATGGAATGGTTATCAGTCATATATAACACTAAGTTTTACTGATACAATTTCATTATTACACTCACAGCTGTCAATTAATTTGATAGGTATTAACCAAATCTTCATACCAATGCAACGATCCTGGTAACAGATGTTGTCTATTAGCCACATGAGTCATGTCTCTTCATTAAAAACTATCAATTGATGATTTACTCTAGATTACACATGGAAGGTAGTCGTGTTTATTAACATGATGATATAGTGTTATAATAATAAACCCTAATGTTCTTGAAATGCAACTAACTAATGATCCGTATTGACACTCAAACCATGTATATACATGAAGTTTCATTTCGAAATATAGTTTTAAAACTTTATGAAATCCCAACCATTTATGTCCCAAAACCAGATTCGATAGGATATAAAGCTTATAAAACTATGACACATGAAAATTTCAAAATAATATTCATTTATTTGCACTCTCACTAGTTATATATATATACAATTTTTACAAAGCAATGATATGATATTAAAAATTAAGTTACATATGAAATGTGAACTTTAGGTCTAATGAAAATTTTAATTAATAAATCACCTTTTGTTCTTATAATATCTTATCAATAACAAGCTCCAAACAAATTCAAAATGTGTTTTCTTTAAACACAAATTAGCATACTGTCCTTTTAAATCTCTTAAATCAACATATATCATCAGATAAATTAATTAATGATAAAATTGATCATATATAAAATTTATGAGACTGACAGCTGCTAATTATCAAATTTATGAAAATGTTTCCATAAACTTTTAATATGTCATTTTACTCTTCTACAATTGAGAGTACCTTCAGAATCGAGGATTCTGAAGGCACTCTATTATCATCTTTAAAAGTTAAATCATAAAAGAGAGCTGATTCATTTTTCATTTCAACAAAAAGTGAAGGGGTTGTTGATGACTGCCAACAAATGGCGACGACCTGGGAGAACCAATTATCTCTGCTAATACAGCTTATAAATGATATAAACAAAATCTTAAAACCTATTAAGAACAATAAAAAATTCTCTATCTGAATAAAAACCATTATTTTTATTCATATTCATAAGTACAACTCAGAGATATTCCATCTTTTAAAATAGAGATCTTGTTAAAGATAAACTTAGAAATATCCTGATAGAAACAAAGTACTTTATAGTAAGAATAGTCTGCACCATCAGTATAGGATATAGGAATCTTCTTTTCCGAAAACTTTCCAGAATCTGTTCCATAAAAATAATTTTTCTTTTCTTTTCTTTTCTTTTTAAACAATGATTCTGACTGAAGATTACTATCTAGGTATGATATCCCAATATGATAGTATCATTCACGAGAACTGTCTGGAATAAGCAAGCCGACTCGTGATGAGACCTCTTGTCTCTTGATTTTTAAACCAAAATCCATCACCCTGGTGATAAAAAATGAAGTTATCCTAGATAGCATTGATGATCATGATTAGGCCGGCTTGTGATGAGACCTCCTATTCTTCAGTCAAAATTATGTTTTCTTTACTAAATTTGAAATTTTAATTTTTACAAATGAGAGATCATTACCCAGCATGGTGACCAAATGGTAATGTTAGTCATTAATATCACCAGAAAACGAATCAGCTAGCTCGTGATGAGACCCCTTATCTCTTGGTTTATTAAACCAAAAGCCATTACTAGTTTCCTAATAATGTCAGACTAGTGATATTTATGATTCTGATCAGATCGGCTTATTACTAATACCTTCCGTCTCTCATTTTAACATTTTATTTGACTGGAACAAATTCTACAAGTTTTTAGATTGTAAATAATTTTGAAGACTGATGGTAGAGATCTGTAAGAATTTTTTAAAGTACAAGCTTCGAAAAAGACATTAATAAGCTATCCCAACTTTTATAAAAAATAAAAAGGTGAGGAATAATCTGAGTAATACTTACAAATAAAATAATGATAGGTTTTTTATAGATTTAAGAAACTTTGATCATCCTGAACAAATTTTGAAAGATTTCAGTCTAATATCATGGTTTTTTAAACTCATGAGCAAACTGACTCTTTTCCAATTAGAAGATTTATTTATTTACATTTATCTCTTCAGTTGACATCTAAAGATTACTGACTGGTTATATATAAAAATTTGGCAGTCTTTAATGCAAATGAAATATTTGATTAAGAGAATCAGAACTAGTTGCAAATAGCAGAATGATGTTGAAAGTTACATAAGTCTTATGAATTTATCATCATCCTTTAATTCTATAAAATATAAATCAGTTTATACAAAACATAAAGTTATTTACAAACAGTAAACAAATTATATATATTTTTAAGATCTAAAATATTAACAGAAATATTTTTTCAAGATCAGTCCATTCACTGGGAATGTTTCAAACTGACCTTCTAGTGTTTGCAGACGAAAGGTACTTGGACCTATCTTCTCAGCAATAACAAAGGGACCTAGCCAAAGCTTCTAAAACTTAGTATGATCTCCTTTTTCCTCATGAACTTTATCCAATTTTAAAACTAAGTCTCCCACCTGAAATTCTCGATTGGAACTAAAGGATTGGTCAAACCAAGACTTCACAATTTGTTGATGTTTTGTAAAGTGTTGTTTTGACTTTTCTCTTTCTTCCTCAAGTTTTAACAAAGTATTGATCCTCTTTTCCATTGCTGGACAATCTTCATCTTGAACAGACTGAGCTAACTGTAATGAAGGTAAAAATAAATTCGGTGGTAAAATAGCTTCAGTTCCATACACTAAGAAGAAGGGTGAGTTACCTATCGCAGCCTTAGGAGTTACTCTATCTGCCCAAAGGGCATTGACTAATTATGTATGCCAATCACGATGGTGAGATGAAATAGTTCTTTTGAGAATTTTCAATAAATTTTTGTTTGTTGATTCATCTAAGCCATTTCCATGAGGATGGTAATTAGCTGAATACCTGATTCTTATTCCCTTCTCTAAGGTGAATTGGGTTAACTCAACTGATGAAAAATATGAAGCATTATCAAAGACAAGGGAATCTGGAACACCAAATCTTGTTATGATAAATGATTCTAAAAATACTATAACCTGATTGGTATTTACAACCCTTAATGGTGCAGCTTCTGCCCAACGAGTAAAATAATCAGTTGCAGTTATTATATACTTATGTTGTTTGGATGAGGGAGGATTTATTGGCCCTACTATATCAATACCCCATTGCTGAAAGGGTCTTTCTACTGAAACTGGTTGTAAAGGAAAAGCAGGTTTCTTAACTCTTCTTGCAGCAAGTTGACATTCCTGGCATTTTTTGACAAAAGCATAGGAATCTCGAAATAAGGTAGGCCAATAATAGCCAGCCCTAAGAATCTTATGCGCAGTAGTTTCTCCACCAAAATGACCTCCTGCTGGTCTAGAATGTAATTCCTTCAGAATTACTTCCGTTTCATCTTTGTCTAGACATCGAAGCAATACTCTGTCTTAATTTCTCCGAAAAAAGACATTATCAATTAATAAATAAGGAGCAGATTTCAGTCTAAGTACTATTTTCTTCCTTGGTTCTAGGTAATCAGGGGCAGTTCCTGTTTCCAAAAATATTCTTATGTCTGTATACCAGGAATCCTATGGTGGAGGATAGAAATAGATTTCTCTTGTAAGTAAAACCTCTTCAATGACAGTTTTAGTTTTATCATTAGGTAGATGAGCAGCTTCAACAACTAATTTACATAATCCTTGACCTTTGACTATTGATGAAGGTTTAATTTCTAGGTCATACTCTTGAGGTGATGTCATCCAAGGTGCTCTTTTCTCACCTAAATCCTTTTGCACTAACAAGTTTCTGACTGAGGAATAAGGGACTATTATTTTCATTTTAGATTTCAATAAACATGGATGAAAATGTTTGACAGCTTTAAAAACAACAAAAGCTTTCTTATCAACTTCATGGTAATTAAGTTCGGCACCTTTAAAATTTGAACTCATAAAGGAGATTGGTACTTCGTTATTTTGCTGATTTAATTGAGTTAAAACGGCTGCATATGAGATGTCAGAAGCAAAAGTATACAATATGAAATCTTTGTTAAAATCTAGGCTTAGAAGGATCGAGGCTTCTGAAATGGCTTCTAGAATCTTCTGAAATGACTCTTTTTCAATTTGTCCCCAATTAAAAATAGCGTCCTTCTTAATCATTTTCTGCAAAGGACGAATGATTTCAGAGAAACTGGGAATGAATATTGTAACAAAATTTATTTACTGAGAAATGATTGCATTGCTTTCTTGCTAGAAGGGTAAGTTATTTTTGAAATGGCTTGGGTTCGTTCAGGATCAATCATGATTCCATGTTTTGAAACCACACAACCTAATAAAATACCTTCTGAAACAACAAATATTGTTTTTTTAGGATTTAAGGATATTCCAAATTTTCTACATCGTTCAAATACCTTTCTAAGATGATTAATATGATCAGGTCGATGTTTAGAATATACAGTAACATCATCCAAATAGACAACGACTAAATGATTAATTAAGCCTCTAAAAGCAATATCCATTGCTCGTTGAAAAGTTTCCCTAGAATTGATTAACCCAAAAGGCATCTTGTGGTAAGCATATGTTCCCCATGGAGTTCTAAAAGATGTTTTCAATTGATCATCTGGGGAAACTAATATTTGGTTGTATCCTGAGAAGCCATCAAGGAGTGACAGTATCTCAGACCCAGACACCTTCTGAAGAATTTGTTCCATGGGAGGAACTGGGTAATTATCCTTTTCAGAAGACTTATTAAGATTTCTAAAATCTACACATAATCTAATATCTCCGGTTTTTTTCTTGACTGGAACTAGTTTGGCTACCCACTGTGTATGTCTGATGGGAAAAATAATCTTGGCAGCTAACAATTTATTTAGTTCCTTCTTAATTGTTGGTTCTAGTGACGGGTGATATTTCCTTAGTTTTTGTTGAAAAGGTTTTGACTCCTGTTTAATTGGAATTATGTGTTGCATGACATGTGTGTTCAAGGTTTTTAGATCATCATATGTCCATGCAAAGACATCCTTAAATTTTTTAAACAACTTTATAAATGCTATTTTTTCTGCGGGGTTGCAATCTATTCCTAGATTTATAGTTTGGGAATTCAGTTCTGTTCCTAAATTTATGCTTTCATACCTCATTTGAGAACTATTAGTTTTACAGTTAGGGACAGATGTGAATTTATCTTGAATATCAAAGAAATTTTCTAATCTTAATACTGAATTAGGGATCGGTTTTACCTTTTCAAAAGTTTTTTCAACTGAACAAAAATCATTTATTACCAAAAAATCCCACAGATTTTCGTCATGAGAAACTTCATCAATGGCTGGATCTTTAAAGGTATTGTCATTTATCAAAAAATTAAGCACCTGCGCATCATTATCAAATACACGCCAGTTAAAAATATTATCTGGTATAGAAGGCCTAAAAATCAATTCTACTGAAAAGAAATCTGGTGTAAGATTTTCTGATGGAATTAATTTTGATGCTACATTTGCTAATAAATCTGCTTCTTGATTTTGAGTTCTTGGAATTGAAATTATGTTAAATGCATCAAAGTGTGAAATAAGGTTCCATACCTCTCGTTGATAATTCTGTAAATGTTCAGAAAGGAAATGAATGGAGTTAAGGACCTGTCTGACGATAATTTTGGAATCACCGTATGCAATTATCTCTTTGATATCCAAATCAATTGCTTTTTTCAAAGCCTGTATTAAAGCTTCATATTCCATAGTATTGTTTGTACAATTAAATTCCATCCTACAAGCTATACATGTTTTATTTTCCTGAGGGTCTACCAACAGGCAACCAGCTCGGGCTCCTTCTTTGGATTTCGCACCATCAAAATATAGAGTCCAAGTAGAACTATTAACAACTACTTTGCTTTCTATAATATTTACAATATTAAGATTATCTACATCATTAATAATTTCCTTGAATGAAGAGTCAGGAGCAATAGATGTCACATTGCTAATTTCTGATTGCTGTGTATTTTCAGAGAAAGCAGAGTTTTCAGCTCTAAAATTACCAAATCCCAATTCATACATGTAATTTCCCATAATGCAATCTGAAAATAAAACAGGTTCGCTAGGGTCATGTAGTTTAGTCACAGTATGTTTCATATATCTTTCTCTATTTATCTTTATTTGATTTGAATTTCCGTTCTTAGGTAACCATAATGTTGACCAATCCGTGGCAAATAATCCATTCAATTGTTGAGAGCAATCTCTACTTAAAAATAGCCCATATGCATCAGGAATATCTGCAACAACAATATCTATAATTTGAAAAACTGAAGTGTTACAAGCAATCCTGACTAAAACATCTTTCATCTCCCCTACAACTTTCACATTCGTTCTGTCCAATTGAGTTATTTGGGAATTTGATGGAACATATTTTCCATTCAAACTTTTGCATACTGATAAAGGCATCACATTGGAGGATGCTTCGGAATCTACCGTGCAATTGTGAACATTCCTATTGAAAATCTCAAAGGTAAGTAAGAATGGGGGCGTGGTTGATTTAGAATTCTTTCCTATTAGCGAGGCTTTGTTAGCTGTTAATTTTCGTTTATCAGTTGCTGTTGAATCATCATTAGAATTGTTTGCGGAAACATTTTGTTTCGCATTAGGATTAATTGAACTCATGGTGGGATTTATAACATGATTGTTAGGCATTGGGTAAATTTGAAGAAGGTCGTACATACTGATGTTTGCACGTGTCTTCTTTAAATCTTCAATTATATCATATTGCAAATCTAATTTTGGAGCATTTTGAATGGGTTGGGTAATTTTGGTTGATTGAGTCTGTTTGCCAGATTGAGTTTGTTTATTTGGTTGTGAATTATTGTTGTCATTATTTGGAGTAGAACTTGACGAAGCTCTAGGAGTGTTTGAGAATGTTCTACTACGAGTATTATAGGCATGTTGTCATGTAGGCGGACTTTTACTCTCATATTCTTTTACAAGACTATCCTAGAAATGGCCATTAAATTGTTGAGGTTCTTTCGATTCTTCATAATTTTCTGATTCTTCTTCTTCTTCATTTTCAGTTATTTCTTGATTATAAGTAGTCTCAGATAAAGATAAAACAACTCGAATTGTATTAAAAATCTCTTCATTTGCTGCTATGTCAGGTGGTATATTTTTATTATTTGTATTTGGGTTTTGTCTGAACTAATTTCTGAAATATCCCCTAGAAGAAGCTTCAGAATGGGTTTTCTTTAATCCTACAACTTCATTGGTTAATGCCCGAATGGCATTTTGCAACTGTTCTACATCAAATGCTTTATCTTTTTCTGAATTAAGTTTTTCCATCTTCCTACAAGGGAAAGTATCAGACCTCCCACTTCTATCTGGTTCATAGGACATAGAATCCTTCTCAACTTTAATGGCTTCCTCAAAATTTTCCACTAGCATTGTTTTCCCAGCACTCTTAACAAACATCCCAGAATATTTTGGTAATGCTAAAGTATAATTTTCAATAATTATATCCTCGGGTGGTTGAGAAGCAATTGGAATTTTATTTTTCAATGTCAGAAACCTCTGGTTAAAATCTTTAATTCTTTCTTTAGACTCCATTTTAATTCGAGATAACTCTAGAGCTAAAAGTGCAGGTGTTTTATCTTCCCCAAATTTATCTAAAAAAGCTTTATTAAATTCACCCCAATTTGTGATTGATCCCTGTACTAATGAAAAGTACCAAGTAGAGGCTCTTCCTTCAAAAGTTAGAGGAAACAATCGACAAACCACATCTTCATGCTAGACATTCATGGTTTGAACAACTAACATGAATTTGTCTACATGCACCTATGCAGGTTCTTTATCATCTGGGTTAAACTTAGGAAGAAGTTTATCTGAGTGTTTAGGCAAAGGATTTTGTACACCAGGGACAACTACAATAGTTGTTCTCAGCCAAGGGAGTTGTGGATTAGGTGGAGGATTAACTCCTCCTCCCACAGGTACGTTTCCTGCCATAGGGCTTCTCTCAGAACCTGAAGAACTCCCTGAATTGGATGATCTTGGACTATCAGGTGGTGATTCTGGAGGAGAAGGTGGCTGATCAAAACCACCTACTAAAGTTAATCTTCTAGCAGTGTTTGTTTGAGTAGTTTGTCTCTGATGACTTATAATTTGATAACATGGAGTGCTATCAGCTTCTTACAAATCTTGAGTAACTATGTTCAATTGCAGATTACGTCGTTGTTGCCTAGGTAGACCATAATCTATCGGAGATACACCAAGTTGATTGGCATATGCTCTTATAAGAATATGTCATGATTCTTCCAAAGTTTGAGTACTTTGTTCAGGAGTAAATGGAGATGTGATATGATCACATTCGAGGATGCTCCTAACAGTTTCTATAAACGGTGATCTGCTGACTTCCGGAGGATGTTAGCTGGTTGAAAATTTCTCATTAGTTTTTCCTGCCATTAATCATTAATAGGCCCTCCTTCTAGCGCCATTTGTTGGCCTAATTTTCTGACCTAGGCCAACAAGGAGATTAAACCCACACAAGCAGCTTAAAGCAGCTCCCGGTGTGTTTGGGATAGCAAAATCTCGCAGGTTATGGTCCTGCTACCCACTGAATTTTTCTCTTAAGGAGAAACTAAAATTAATTAAAAATCTATCCTAATTTTATTTCTATCTAAATGAACCCTAAAATTATTTTTCAACTATCTAAGTTATCCTACAATTTCTTTCTTAAGGAAAGTCTTCGATTTTTGAGGATTTTATATTTAAGATTCTAAATATAAAAGACTATTAAAATTATTTTAAAATTACACAAATTCTATTTAACAACTATTAAATATAAACTACACTATAATAACACTAACTTAGAATAATAATAAACCCTAATATTCTTGAAATGCAACTAACTAATGATCCGTATTGACACTCAAACCATGTATATACATGAAGTTTCATTTCGAAATATAGTTTTAAAACTTTATGAAATCCCAACCATTTATGTCCCAAAACCATATTCGATAGGATATAAAGCTTTTAAAACTATGACACATGAAAATTTCAGAATAATATTCATTTATTTGCACTCTCACTAGTTATATATATACAATTTTTACAAAGCAATGATATGATATTAAAAATTAAGTTACATATGAAATGTGAACTTTAGGTCTAATGAAAATTTTAATTAATAAATCACCTTTCATTCTTATAATATCTTATCAATAACAAGCTCCAAACAAATTCAAAATGTGTTTTCTTTAAACACAAATTAGCATACTATCCTTTTAAATCTCTTAAATCAACATATATCATTAGATAAATTAATTAATGACAAAATTGATCATATATAAAATTTATGAGATTGACAGCTGCTAATTATCAAATTTATGAAAGTGTTTCCATAAACTTTTAATATGTCATTTGACTCTTCTACAATTGAGAGTACCTTCAGAATCGAGGATTCTGAAGGCACTCTTTTATAATCTTTAAAAGTTAAATCATAAAAGAGAGCTGATTCATTTTTCATTTCAACAAAAAGTGAAGGGGTTGTTGATGACTACCAACAAGGAGTAAAGAAGACCATTCAAGATTTTCACTTGTGTTTAAAGCCAGTCAAATTCATAATTTGCATTGGTATCAATATTGTGCAAGGAATGTTGAAAAAAATAGAAGATCCTCATTGAGAATAACTCTTGTATTTAAAAATGACCTATTTGGTTGGAAAATTTTGATTTTGAATTCCAATTCAGGCCTAGATATTTGAAATTTCTAGAATACATGCTTACTTGAGAACAAGCACAACCTGTGCTCAGAATGTTTTCTAGAAATCCAAATAAGATCAGAAAAAAGTAAATATTGTGCTTCTTCTTCCAAGCAAATTCCATATGAAGAATGGACTAGGAAATTATTGGGAAAGAAATTGATGTACCATAAGTCTTTAGATTAAGAGATTAAAGACATAACTGAGTTGAAAACTATGAAGATCACAAAAATTGTCAACTTCTTGAAACTTGTCAACATCGTGAAAGTTGTCTACGTCATGATACTTGTCTATGTCCTGAAAGTTGTCTACTTTTCAAAACCTGTCAAGATATGGAACCCTTTTCATGCTAATGCACCTCTCTTGGATGAACTTCAACTATGACTCTAGAGTTCAATTGTAACTTTTAGAGACATTTTATGAAAATTGTAACAATGACATGAATAAATATTATGTGTTATAGAAAAATCATATCCTACCATCTTATGGCCAAATTTTGTACCAGAGATAATTTAGAAAATGGTACCATCACTTGGAAAGATGGATGTTTTATGACGTGTAGTTATGTTATGCTGTTAATTTCAGAAGGAGGATGAGTAATCCTCAAAAAACTAAGAGTAATGATAGACTCGGGAAAGGAGAGGTGAGTTCATTGTTCGATTGTTAGAAGTACACATTTGCAGAAGTTGCATATGAAACCAATTGCTTTATAGAGGATTTTAGCATGTTTTTGTGGGAAAAGATTATAAATAAATAAAAATAAAAACAACAAATAAATCTTGACAAAGAATAAAATGTGAAGAATTATAAAATACACTTTAAAACAAACTCATAAGTTGCCTCTGTATAGTTTTACAATGTGCAGAGATTGTCCCAACCTTTCAAGCCCTTGATTTTGTGCATCTTTTTGCAAGTCTACAATTTGTTTTCCCACGATCAGAATTTTGTAGGGTTGATTTCCACACCATTTTCTTGTGGAATAAATCTTGCAATAAACTTCATTTTTTGTTCAAGTTTAGGGTTTATGTTTGTTTGCAGCATCGGTTTCCAAGTAAAAAACAATTTCCAACTTTTATATGGTTAGATTTAGAACCTTGTTACAAAAATCATCCAAGTCAATGTCTCAAGACAAACTTGTTGAGCACATAAAACAAATTGAATCAAATTCTTGACAATCCAAACTCACTACCATGAGTACCCATAGGTCATAATTTGTCCAACAAGTACTTTCGCAACATATCGTCTCTCCAACTAAAAAGTCAAGGATGGATTTATAAATATAATCCCTAAACATGAGAAAAAATGTCATTTTGGTCCATAAAATTAGCAGATACAACTCTTTGGCAAGCCAAAGTCACTACCAGTGAGTACTCATGGGTCATACTCTGACCAACAAGTACTTAGTGTGTTTTTCACAGGTCAGCATGTCGACTCACAAGCCCAAATAATTAGTGTTGTGGGTTTATTAATTTATAACACAAACATGGGAAATTTTCCAATTTGCTAAAAAATATTAGTATATGGTTTACTAAGTCCAAGTCAAACTCCTAAACTTTAGGCTTCACGCCAATATTTTTGCTAATTTGAGATTTTTAACACTACCTTAGCCAAATATGTTGTATGTTCGTAATTAAAATTTACTTCTTTTTCTCTTTTGATTTTGAAATTGACTATGTAGAGAGGATCATGCATGTGTTATAAATAATGGTATAACTCAACTCTCCACCCAGTCTAGATTCCCATATGCCATGCAAATCTATCAACGAAGGGTATGCCAATGCATCCTAGTGCTACATTGTCAAATATTACTACTGGAAGGATGATTTCTCTTTAACTTCCTATAAATTGTTGAAAATAGTTGCATTTGTTTTATTTGTACACTTTTAGCCAATTTCGTGATGCATATTTCAAACATAAGGCTCAGTATTTTGATTCCTTACACTAGCCAAGGTTCTCATAAAAGGTAACTAGTTAAATATCCAAATAAAAAATTAGGGATACAAACAAAATCCAAATAACATAAGGAAAGGTGTTTATAATAATTCAGACAACCATTTCATCTTGATCCACAATTGGAGAGGCACTTCCAATAACAACATTTTACTCTCCAACTTCAAAATTGCATCCTTAATGAACTTAAAAGATAGACACGTCTTTCCATTAGCATCATTCATTTCGGTAAACATGCCAAGGTGGTGAGTATATATTCATTGAAACAAGACAATACTTCAATTTCAATTTTCCAATCCGTTCAATGAGCTGCATATTTAACTTTTATAATTCCAACATCCTCTTTCAGAATTTACATGATGCAATTATTCATACAAGTAAAAACTTTTCCTTCCTACCTGATAACACTTATCACACCTTTGTCAATGATTCACACATTGCATTATATTAGGCCACTTACAAAGAAATGCATGAATCTAGATCCACTTTTTGTTGATTCCTCATGGATTGAAATGACAAAATATTGTGCACAAAATATTGAAGGGGTGTATTAGAGAACTACTACTTTTGAATTGGATCTTGTTTCACTTCTAGCCATCTTCTTATTGCATAATTAAGAATTCCATTATCTTTTCAATCCCACAATACAAGGGTTACCATAACAACCAATAAATCCTAAGTTGTTATTAGCTCTTTTGTCATAATAAATCAAAACTAACGATCACGTAATTTAAATCCTTTGAAGCATGCTCATTGCAGGAACTAAAGAACAATGAAAGCCACATCGATGTGCACTTCAACTTCTGAAAAAAACAAAGTAACACCCATTTGGTTATGAACCTAGTGGTCAAAACCTATGTAGGTGAAAATGCCTCCTCCATCTGATTTGCACTCTTTGTTGGGGAAGAATCAATATTCTATTCAATGCTCAACACACATTCTACCAGATTATAACCCATTGCATATCAAAAGAACTTCATTTTTAAATCCATAGTGAAGAAGTTGAGCTTTTCTATAATTCCCCATCCATAAAATTACACCATTGTTTGGATGAAAGAGGGGAAAGAACTCGGATTTACAAAACAATGCAAGTTACCAAACTCCATCAATCCATTCCACATTGAAGTCCCCATTCAAGTCACCTCCATTGAATGTCTAGTTAAAAAAAAGGAAGATTAACAATGGTTGAGAAATACTTGGACCCATTCAGCCATTATACAACAAGGTTGTATTCACTCCATTCCATTTTGTAGCTTTCAAATAGTAATGTGTCCAATGCTGGGATAATTCTGGACATGCTTTCACCTCCTAACACCTTAATTTTTGGATCTAAGCTAATTCTAGGAAGCTATCAACACTTCTGGGTAGTTCTAGGTTAATTTAGGACATTATTGGGCATGCATTTGTCATCAAATAGTAGTAAAACATCATCATCCTGAGTTTTGGGTTGATTTTGGGCCTTGTTTGTAGCCTCCTAGTAGTAGTAAGCATCCCAAGTATCATATCTAGGAAATTATGAGGATTAATAATAATTATCAGGTTTGACATCTTCTGGGCATGGTTTGAGGGTTAATAATAACTATCCTACAATAAAAGCCTTCAAAAACATTCTTCCTAATGTTAGAGTGTGTCAAGTAGTTATCCAAAGACAATGCATTCTTGTAGTAGCAATGAAGAATAAATCTGGGGCAAAATGTTAGCATTCTAGGGAATCCATGTTGGCCCTAAGACAAGCACACAGTGAGCCTACTTTTCAGACCTATTTGAATATTTTCACCATCTAATAAGTAGTAAAGAGAGATGTGATATTTTCAGCCCAGACAAACATCCTCTAAATCAGTAGG
Source organism: Pseudotsuga menziesii (assembly GCA_001517045.1). Lineage (NCBI taxonomy): Eukaryota > Viridiplantae > Streptophyta > Pinopsida > Pinales > Pinaceae > Pseudotsuga > Pseudotsuga menziesii. The sequence goes on along the minus strand of LPNX011209033.1, from coordinate 120,226 downwards.
CTAACTATGTTATGGCATCATTTTGAAACCATATATAACAACATGAGGTTTTCTACACTACACTCCAATTTTAAGATGGAAAGTAGCAAATTCGAGGCATGTTCTAAGCCCCCATACACCATTGATCAACCTTTGGAGAGGTCATTTTGAGGACACCAATCTGTGATACTTTGTCTATGGAAATCATTCATGTTTGGAGAGAATTTATGCCTTGTTCCTAGATAGATTTTTTCCTTAGAGAGGCTTCATATGCAATTATATAGCACTTATATAGACCTTGATAAGATTGTTTTTAGGGGTTGAGGGGGTTTACTTCACTCTTGGTGGTGGTCTTTGGCATGTATAGGGGCCTAAATGGGTAAGATTCTAGAACTTTGAGGCTTATTTATTACACCTTCCTTTGGAGATCTAGCTTTGGATACATATCACACTCATTCATGCCTTGATAAACACTTATGGCCCCCCCTTGGAGAGTGTTCAACTATTGGAGGGATTTTGTCCATTTGGAAGAGGTCTTTTCACTTTGATGGGAATTTCTTGTTAGTTGGAGGTTGCTTATGAAGCTAACATGTAAACTTTGACCTCAAAATCTTCTTCCTTTAGCAGATTCTTGAGAACAAGTTGAAATGCATTCCTCTTTGTGATTTGAACACATTGTAGATGTCCGATAGACAAAGAGAAAGTAACCATCCCCCGAAATGCAAGCATTTAAAAAAACTTAAGAGATATTAATATGCTTAGGTTTCATCAAAGGATGATTATGAAGTTCTACCACCCTAACTCTATGTGTCATCAACTAGAATCAATTATGCTTTCCCAGGAATACACTGCATCCATATTATATTTTTACTCCTATAAAACAATTCCAGTAGAATTTCTATAGCTGTCTAGTATATATTCTATAATGATTCATTAAACATATATATTAAAACCTTGGATACCTGATCATCATGTAAATCCAGGAATGGAGTACATTCATCAAAAGCAACCAAATCAAAACCCCATTTAAATGTGCGAATAAGATTGCTCCCACGTAGAAATGGTCCTAGTTTTGGGGAAATGTACAAGTTCAACCTATTAAGTACTTTGTCATGGATAAAAACCAACAACTAACTAGACATCAGGAAACAACACATTTTCCTTCTATTATCATAAGTTATGAAAGCACAACTACTTAGACCACCATGGACACTTTTGTAAAGTGTTTATGTGTTCCCTTTACAAGTTATTTTTTATCACAATAATACTTGGAGCCTCTGTTATTTCCTTGAGGAAACCTTCCCAAGATTGGAAAAAGGTTGAAATCTCCATTTCATGCCAATATGGATTTTTTACTGTTCATAAAGAAGCCAGGCATAGTTTAATAAGTGCATAAATAAGCTAATGTTGACTTTTGCTAAGTGAACTTCCATATAAAATATATATACAACATGATAGAACTTCCATATACAAGATAGAATAAGATCTGGCCTCATAATGATGAGGAAAACTTAGAAACCAACATTTGACTCAATTTTAATCCAAATGTATTTACAAGCATATTCATTTTAGATGGGTGCCTTTTTTAAAATTAGGAAGTTGAGATAAAAGATTTATATTCTACAGTAAGATATTATTGGTTGAGGTCAATCCTTGTCAAGAGCATCCAAATTTTATTACTAAACAATGCACTGTAAATATCTGTTACTAAATAATATGAAATCAAGCAGATAGGAAGTGAAATTTGCATGTCAATCTAATCTCGTGTTATGTCTTTACATACGGCTGTAATAAACCAACACAAATCCATGTTAACTCTAGACCAATCAAGTGCTAAAAGGGATTAAAGATTTAATATGAATGCACTTTTTGTTTGTGTGTGTGTGTAAGAATGAATTATTATTAACGATATGTTTTTTTCTTTTTATTAAACTCAATTAAATGTGAAAACACTTCCTCTTTAATTTGACCATGTAAGCATTACAAACGAGATGAGAATAGGACATACATTACAATCTCTTCCATACTAGGCTATAAAAAGCACCTCTTAATGGAAAGTCTCATCCTCAATGCTTAGGGAGTTCAGACTTGAGTTTCCATTCTACCGCCAATTCCCAAAATTAACATTCAATTCACAACTTCATTATACAATGTTGGTGGAAACACTTCTCACAATTTATTCATGTGATGTTTGTGATATAAATTTTAATTTTCTCTTGTACCTCAAAAAGGCCTATACCATGAACCATTTCTTTAACACAATTTGTAAGAGCATACTCCAAGTTCTTCATTAAGGCTTCCAAGTGTCCAGTGCTATTATTGGATTTTCTCCAGGTAATATTGCTTCAAGTTGCAAGTTATTTGTACTTCAAAATCATCAAAGAAAAACTTGAAATTTTCCCTGGGCCTTTAGAAGGGCCCTTCCACTATGAGATAGCTAGGGAAATCACTGAACCAATCACTACAAACATCCCATAACATAGTGTAGAACAACTGGATCCAATATCTTACATATTTGACCATTTGTTTCCCCACAAACATTATAGTGACATGATGGATCCCTCTTCCCATTTTCATTGAATGGAAACAATTTTTTAATCTCCCATACTTGCATTGATTGTGCCTACCATATTTATAGTCCGCCATCAAAAAATTTATAGTCTATCAAATCTTTTATCCTTCTAGCCTACATTGCAATGTTGTCACTTTTTGTAAAAATTCCCTAAGCATAGACGGGGTATAGTTTGTGGGGACATCCTTAAATAAGTTTGTGTCTAAGGTTATGAAGGGTCTATATGTGTTTTTTTTTTCTTTTTTTGTTGGTTGTCTTTATTCTCTTTCTTATCATGTAGCTCTAGGCCATATAGAGATAGCATCTTCAAGACTGAACCGTATGTACCCAAACCGATCCAAAATGGTTGGAAGGATCGATATGAATTGATTTTGGGCCAAAATCAAGCAAAAAACCCCAATTTTAATAATTATTCCCAAGGTGGGACAATAAAAGGCTTCTAGAGGCCTTATGGCAAATGACATTGGGTCAATTAGGTTCTGTCCAATCCAACTAGACTAGTAGGACAAAGTGTAATGAGAGCAATGGTGACAATGACAAAAGGAAATGCAACACATGATCATAATTGCTTTCTATTAATCCAATAAAATTTATTCTCCCTTTTTATTTCTCATTCTTTTACTTTTATTACCTCTCCACCCATTAATCAAGTGCATACTATTAACCTTTTTAAAAATACATTTTCTCATTTTACATTTCCATGTTACTATCTGTCCAAAGTTTTGAAACTAACCACACCCCCATTCTCCTTAGACTTAACAACTTGTATTATTTAAAAGGTCACTCTAGTTTTATTTATACCTCCTTTTAGGTTATTAAAAAAGTCATTCTAACATTTTATTTTATCCCTTTCTATTTCCTAATATTTTTGTTTTATCATTTCTAAGGTTTACCAAGCTTAATAGGGGTATCAACCGACGATCACAAAATCACAAAGGATTCACAAACTGGGAAAAATCAGGGTGAGAGGATTTGGATATAAAGGATTAAGTGTTGATGGTGTAAGATATTAAAATTTTCATCATAAACATGTTTCAGTGTAGCAAGCCTATTCTAGGAATAAATATCCCTATGTACTCTGCACAATCTCAGTCCTTGGTAGTTGTTGCAGGTGTACATCTACAATCCACACCATATAGTCAATCCAAAATGCCAAGTGTAAAAAAAGTAATGACTTTAACTAAAGCCATCTAATGTACCTACTTTACCTTTTCATAATATTTAGAAAATTAAAAGTAACAAATTTACAATTTTTCCATTGTGGAAGGGGTATTCCATTGGGTAACAAGTAAATAATATCTAATGGTGCAAATTTATCTTTTTGACGGGTTCCTATTCAATCTAGATTTCCCATCCGTAAACTTTTTCATTTCATAGGTAGTCGATGTGATCAACTCAAGTGATATCTCTTTAAGCTAAAATCTTGCAATGACACCTAACAAGCTTCTTGTGCCATAAATGTAGGAACACGGTCTGATATATCTCAAAGCAGATACATTCACCAAATATTAAATGACATCTTTATTATATAAGTGTGGCAATGAAGTATCATGCATCCAAATATTGAAATGATATATTGAAACAAGAGAAATCTCGTTTTTACTTTGGTCAATCTCATTTAAGGACAACCTCTTGTACACACGAGCTAGATAAGTAATGTAGAGGTGATACTTAAAGAGAGAAAGAAGGTACATCTGTAATTTGCACCAATTTAATTGAATTGGTTGAGCTCATAGTAATTTGATTTCCACTTAGTTGAAACAAACCTTAGTAGAGATTCACATTATTTCTTAGCAAAGATACTATAGTATTTGATGTCATTTAAGCTGCATTTAAAAACCATAAAGACTCTTTAGATCAAACTTCTCAAGATTTTAACAATTGTGTTTTCAAAAAGCTTAATGTAAAATTTTGAAGTAACCTTTCTAGAAATAAGTTATTGGAAATGGCGCTGAAGAAAGTCTCATGTCTTGTATTGAAATACAATAGGACAAAGTCAAGAATTTTAAGGAGCAATGACTTACAGTTGTAAGTTGTTGATCGTGCAAGTTTGCATCCAAACTTCATTGTTAGAAGTGGATATTTTAATATTTTACATTCATTTTTCTAATGGGGTTAAGAGAAAGGAATGGATAAGACACTCAAACCTGAATTCTGCAATTAACTAGAGATTTAAGATGCAAGATGATTATGTTCCAAGTCAATTTTGTTGCCAAGTTATTAACTTGAGAGGATGATAGAGTACAATTGTATGACATACTAAATAAATTATGGCATTATCATGCTCAATACTATTCACCATAATAGCTTGTAAGGGACCATACCTAGCACAATCATAATTATTTTATGAAGAGTAAATTGGGAGGTTGGATTGAACAACTATGAATTTGTATTGTAAAGGTGGCCTTTCCATGACATTTAATATTTTTCTTTATAAATGAATTTAGGTTTTCATAAAAAGGGATGTATTCATGGGTCATGGAGGCCCTCTAATCCATCCCAAACAACTTATTTCCTCAACCTAATAGTTCTTAGGTTTCTCTTGATATGACCAGAATTGATGAGGTGGAGTGGTTAGATGAAGCGGTGTGCATGAGATGAAGCATTTATGCTGAATTTTAGAAGTTATTATGTATTTATTTTGGAGTGGTATCATCATACAATGCCATTCCTATGTAGTGTAGTTCTAGCAACCAATGTTTTCAAATGTGGACATCTTGGCTTGGCTGCATTGAACACATGGTGGTTGTGGGTTTAAGGTACATTAGAGGAAATTTCAATTTAAAATGGGCCTTCCAAAACTAATAGAAATTCCATGTCATCATGTATTACTCAATCAAAATGCTTTAAAATTCAAAATGGGAGCACCTCTTAAACAATTTTTTAATATAAATTTGGGGATAGGTATCATAAAAAAAACTATTTTCTTTGTTCGTATTTTTTTATATATATCTCCCTATGTTTTTACTCAAATTTCGATCGAGAGAGCTCGTTGGATGCATAATTAAATTCCACATCCAACGAGTACCCACACGGCATACTTTTGATGGGCCCCTCTACCCCAAAAACAATAAATACCTGAAAAACATGATGATGACATCATCATCACGTTTTTCAAGTATTTATTGTTTTTGGGGTAGAGGGGCCATCAAAAGTATGCCGTGTGGGTACTCGTTGGATGTGGAATTTAATTCCGCATCCAACGAGCTCTCCCAATCGAAATTTGAGTAAAAACACAGGGAGATATGTCGAAAATACGAATAAAAAGTAGTTTTTTTCTTTTCTTCCTCCAAAATTAATAAATATTATTTTATTATTTTAACTATTATTTTATTAATTTTCCTTAGGAGGCCCATTTTGAGTTGAAATTTCCTCTAATGTATATTGGCTACATATTTGTCAAGAATGTGTAATACAAATCTAAATTTTCAAGTTGGAGAGTCTCTGTAGGGCCAATAACCCATCTTCCCCAATTAAGGTGCACATCATCAAAACCAACAACTCAATTGAAGGACATGCAACAATTGCAAAAACCAAGCAATCACCATGAAGTAAGCTACAATGTCAACAAACTTTGTTAATATGGGATTCCTCATTAACAAAAGACTAATATATGAGGTTAAAAGAGGCATGTCCATAAACAATTTTTAAGATAACTTGCAGGAGGAAACATCAAGTGAGTGTCATTGTGGATAGTCAATATCTACTTGAGGTAGAACACATCAAAGAGGGGCATGGTGGAAATTGATAAATTCAAAATTAGTAAGTTTCAAGAGCAATCTAACCCATATCAACCCCTGTCAGTGTTATGAACCGAGGTAACAATGAGCCTCACCACTGTGAAGGGAAATAGGTTCAAAAGCAGAAGGAGTAGGAGCATAGTTATATCCACTTGTCCTGGCCAAGAATGATAAAACAATTATGTATATAATATTTTGAGATTCCACCTATTAGTTTATGACCTAGGCCTTGGATATTTCTAAGAAATTCAATCCTTCTAAAGATGTTGATGATGGATGGGACTAGCCATGGATTATGCTTCTTGGTCACTTGATGTGGGTCAAACCCTAATGACCACCCTAATGATTTTTGGAATCATTGTTTCTTAGTGTTCATCAATGGGATGCTTTCCCTATGGCCTTTAGACCATGATATTTTGGTTACTTTAGAAATTTGTTTTTGCATCTCTTTGAATTTGGATGTTTTCACTATTAATTTTTTAATGGTTATATAATATCTAATAACATTTAGCATCATAACATCATAACCATATACAAAAAGATAACAGAAAGAAATACAAGCACAACCACACAAAAGAACACAAATTTATCTTGGGAAACCCTCACGGGGGAGAAAACCCAACAAAACTTCCTTGATATAGACTTAAACCAAGTACAACATAAGACCCAAAGAATAACACTTATAATACCACAAGAATAATCTTGGACTGCTTCCTATCTCCCAGATGGACTGCTCTTTCCCTCTCTTGCGCAACTGTTGAGCTATACTACTTGTTCAAATGAGGGAGGCACCTTTCTTATTTATACAGATCTACTGAGAGGTCTAATAACCCAACTGGGTCGAATTCTCCTTGCTAACAGGGACAACATTCCTTGGAAGACTCAAACATACATTTTAATAATACTTTAGTGGGTACTACTGACCCGACTTACAACAAAGGCTTTACCTCAAGACTTTACATGACCAATTACATCAATGCCATCCCTAACTGGAGGAACAACGTCTCCGAAAAGGGTAATAATAATAATAATACAAAATAGAATATCTTCTGCAGTTACATTTCTTTAACACTCACTCTTAACAAGGAAGGTATTCTACAACAATACATTTGTAGAACTGACTGGTGAATCTATATGTCATAGGAAGTTTTCACAATTACATCAACATCATCATCTTTGGCATCATCTCGAGCATCATTATCTCTGACACCATCTCGAGCATCATCATCTCTAGCATCATTTTGAGCATCGTCATCTTTGCCACCATATTGAGCATCATCTCGAGCATCATCATCTCTACCATCATTTCGAGCATCACCTGCACTATCAATATATAGACACTGAGCTAAATCACCCACGACATAATTAAATGATGGAACATCATCATCTGTAACTCAATGCAGGAAATCATTCGCAAGTAAATGCAGGACCAATCATCGCGGACCATCCTCAGCCTATTAGTGCTAGGACCACTCTCAAGAGAGTGTTCTTATCCACGGAACCTGTTATCACCAAAATTATAGTTGCCCCTATGAGGTGGATCCAGGATGGATGGTAGAGGGATGGGAAACTAAAGAGGTGGAACCAAGATAGCCTGAACTCCCAAATGGATGTTTGTCACGCCAATCAAGGAAATCTTTGCTTGATGTTGTCTTAGCCCAAGACAACAATGGAGGATACCCAAATCTACTCCCGACAGAAGAGATCGGACCAAAACACTAGATCAAATCAAATGAAGTTGAAGTATGTAAAGTGTAAGGTAAAGTAAACCCTAGATCTATGGATGAAGTCACAAGGTAAGTTAGGGTTTGAATCAAGGGTTAATGAGGTGTGAAATTGATCCAAGTTTGAAATACAAGTGACTTATGAGCCCTTCTACTAGATCCAGAATCAAGGTACTATCAAATGATGACAATATCCACTTCCTTGGGAAACGTGACCAATGTAGGGAGGGTAAGAACAAGATTGGGGCTATCTAGTACAACATGATAGACTCGAAGTAAGGTATAACAGTATCAAAGTACCTGAGCCTTAGGGACAAGATCAAATCCCAAGAGAAAATGGCCAATTGAGGGGTCACGCTAGGGTTTAGAGAGCAGTGCCTTGGGATTTGGGCCAAATGGAGTCACCTAAGAAAAAAGTCTAGGAGGACCCACTTATGGTTTGACCCTAATGGTTCCAAAATGTTATCAAACTTGTAGTTGCCCCTATGAGGTGGATCTGGGATGAACGATAGAGGGATGGGAAACTAAAGGGGTGGAACCAAGATAGCCTCGACTCCCAAATGGATGGTTGTCACGCCAATTGAGGCAATCTTTGCTTGATGTTGTCTTAGCCCAAGACAACAATGGGGGAGACCCAGATCTGCTCCAGACAGGAGAGATCAGACCAAAACACCAAATCAAATCAAATGAAGTTGAAGTACATATGGTGTAAGGTGAAGTAAACCCTAGATCTATGGATGAAGTCATAAGGTGAGTTAGGGTTTGGATTAGGGGTTTATGAGGTGTGAAATTGATCCAAGTTTGAAATACAAGTGACTTATGAGCCCTTCTACTAGATCCAGAATCAAGGTACTAGCAAATGATGACAATATCCACTGCCTTGGGAAACGTGACCAATGCAGGGAGGGGTAAGAACATGATTGGGGCTATCTAGTACCACTGGATAGACTCAAAGTAAGGTATAACAGTATCAAAGTACCCGAGCCTCAGGGACAAGATCAAATCGTAAGAGAAAATGGCCAATTAAAGGGTTGCGTTAGGGTTTAGAGAGCAGTTCCTTGGGATTTGGACCCAATGGAGTCACCTAAGCAAAAATTTCAGGAGGATCCACTTAGGGTTTGACCCGATTTACAAAACCCAGAAATGGTTTGCCAAAAGACCAAGCTGTTTGATCTATAATATTTTTTATTTTTTATATTTAGGGTTTTGACATGAAAATGAAGATGCCAATGGATTGAGATGAAGAAAAGAAGAACTAACCTATGGATCTTACTTGGATAACCTTGTAGACGCCTTGATGATGATGATCTATGTCGTCCCGATCAATTTGAGAAGATTTGGAGGAAGCCTCTATGTAAATCGATTTGCTCAAGGAAGTCAATGCGCCCTGTCTCTTGCACAACAAACATCAACCATATCAGATTTGATGCATAAATAGAAATGGACAAATGCTATATAAAAATAGTAAGATGAAATCATAGTTCACAATGATACTAATGAAAACCCCCTGATACAAGCGAGTTGAGGAAGCCTTGCAAAAACACCCTAGTGATGTCGCCCTCCTATAGACAAAACAAAGTTTCCATGAAAATATAGATCTCACCACAAATACTCAAATGCTAGGAAGCAATAGACTTTTAAATCACTATCAAAGAGCACTAGGTGCAAAGGATACCCAAGAATTTCCACAAAGAAAGTTTTTCTATTATCCATATTTCAAGAGCCAACGACCCCTTTATAATGAGAAGCTCTCTCCTTTAAATAGGAATGAGAGATAACAAAATACTAACCACCTTTAAAATGTATGGCTAAGATTAAAAGATCAAATTTTTCTAATCAACGGTTGAGATGAGCTCAACATAAAGTACATGGATCAATACAATAATACAATATATCAATGGATTAAATCACCCTAGGAGAGGGGATCCCACTCAATAAAAATGAATAAAGTTGATGGTGGGTTCAGGGGGTATTAGCTAACACCCCTAGTGTGTCCCCATGGCACAATAAAATTAAATATAAATTTTAAATGCAAAATAGTGCCTCTCTGAGGAAATCGTGAGCCTCCAAAAGCTCCATAAAATAATAAAATATGCCGAAGAGATGGATGTGGGTCCATCCAAGTGCTAGAACTAGTGGAGAAGGAGTGGAAGACATCACACTCATCATAAAAACTCATCTGATGCCATTTCCTTACCTCAATAGCCCAAATCGAATTCTTCAGTAGCCATTTTTATTATTTTTAATCTACCTCGGGAACCTTGATATGGCCCAAACTTCCTCCTAGAGTGCCAGCATTGTCAAACTGATCCCACCAGCCACTCTAGGAGGGGGGTAATATGGTAGGAACAACTGGCTGGACCACCCCCTCCTCATACAGTTCCCTATTTGAACCAATCAAATCACCTCTCTGCTCTGATAGGCCATTCAACATGATGAAATTGCACCAGAATGGTACACAGAGACAAATCATCACTGTAACTGCCTGGACATTAGAGGAAATTTTCAACTCAAAATGGGCCTTTTAACTCTAATTCAAATTCCATTTCATGATGTGTTAGCCAATGAAATTGCTTTAAATTTGAAATACTGTATAGGTCTTAAACACTTTTTTCATATAAATTTGGGGATAGGTACATAAAAAAACTACTTTTTTTGTTTGTATTTTCGACATATCTCCCCATGTTTTTACTCAAATTTCAATCAGGAGAGCTCATTGGATGCAGAATTAAATTCCGCATCCAACGAGTACCCACTCGGCATACTTTTGATGGACCCCGCTACCCCCAAAATAAATACCCCACATTTTTTCAGGTATTTCTTGTTTTTCGAGTAGCAGAGTCCGTCAAAAGTATGTAAGTGGGTACTCGTTGGATGCGGAATTTAATTATGCATCCAACAAGCTCTCCCGATTGAAATTTGAGTAAAAACATGAGGAGATATGTCGAAAATACAAACAAAAACGTAGTTTTTTTCTTTTCTTCCTCCAAAATTAATAAATATTATTTTATTATTTTAACTATTATTTTATTAATATTTTTTGGGAGGCCCATTTTGAGTTGAAATTTCCTGTAATGACTAAAAATAAATTGTCTCATTTGACTCATGGAGCCCAAGCCAATCTAAGGTGCATACTCATACACCCTACAGATCTTTGCATGATCATGTACAATATCCAATACGCCCAAAAAGATAGAATAATAATCTGTAAATGATCAAATAATCAATAATATAACCCAGGATAACATCAATCTCCTGCAAGTGTTTAGAGGTTAACACATGCTCTACAAATCATTCAAATGACAATTATAACAAGTAGCAATCATTTCACTGGCGATCTATCAACCAAATATAGAGTTTCTTTAATTAATTGTAACTCAGACCAGACTTTCAAGACCATATTCACTTCATAGTTGTAATCATTTTTCTAGTGAAAGGTGAAGGCGAAAAATCAAATGGTTAGGCTAAAGGGTGATTACCAACTTGACACTGTGACACTTTTGATATGGAAAGGGGATACTCACTCTAGCATATGTCGGACAAGCAACAACACATGGGATGGCAGTGTCTCGCAAATGGATAAGTTACGTTAAGAGATGTTTATTCACCTTGACAAATGCTCACAATCCAAATCAAATACAAATGAGGCCAACAATCTTTAGATATAACTTTTAAGAACCATTGTTTTACTTTTCATGAATGGGCTTTCTACAAGATATTCATTTCATTTCCACATACATTGTATTGATGGCAGCATTATTTGTTTCAGGTTTAGCCAACACAACCTAGGCAACTCAAAGCTGAGACACAAATAAACAAGGAAGCTTATCCAACAAAGAGGCTTCAATGGGGAAAAGGCCTCCAACCTTCCCTACTAAGCTTTCAGCTAGCACGAAAGTCCACACTTTAGCCTTAGTTCACTTGAAAGTCATTCAAACCTAAATATTAATGTACTCCTCAATAATTCCGACATACTTCTTCCATAAAAAGTTACGGTCCGAGCACTCCAAAATCACAATTTTCAATAATTAAAATTTATAATTTCAAGAGTCTTTCAACCTACAAACAACCTTAAAATACCAATATCACCTACTCCAACTAATAATAATATATTATCTAAGTGTCTTATTTATTATTTACCACTAATTTTTAATAACTATTTCAATTATTATACTTCACTCTATAATATTAATTATATTAAAAGGGCTTAATTTATGATATAATTACCTTATTTATTATTCGTCACTATTTCTAATAACTATTTCAATTATTATACTTCACTCTTTAACGAATTGTTTTCATTAATGTGAATATAAATAATCATTAAAGGTTTACATTTTTTTAAGAATGTAGTTAATTTTTTTTTGTTATTCAAACAATTAAAAGACCCAATAAATTTGTTGGTATTCAAACCATTAAGACCCATTAAAAACAAGATAATGGGTTAAACACAACTTCACTTAGCCACATCACAATATCTTTCTTACAAGATAACGGGTTAAATGCAACTTAACCTAGCCACATCACAATATCTATCTTTTACTCATGTCAAACAAATTTCTCACAATTTAAACACATCGACCAAAATTATCAACATGTTAATGGTCACGTCTCTTGGAACAGTTTCCAAAAAAGTAAATAAATATAACGTTCACTTATTTGGTATGATTTTGTAAGAGTATGGTCTAAAGCCTTTGGGGGGAATTGTTAGATAATTATTATTATATGTAATAATAGTACATTAATATATAATAATATCCCATCAATTTCATAGTATTGTTATTAAGTTTATTAAAAGAAATTCGTTCCCTCCTACTCCAGTACTCATCGAATTTATTTGTTTGTAATGTTGAACTTCCACGAGGATTTGCAAATATAAAAAACAATACAATTATCAAAAAAAATCTTAAATAGCATTTAAGATTTGAGATGGCCTTCACGTGATGGGTAGTTGTGGGTGTGTCCGGTGTCTGAAAAAATTTTCCCGCAAAAAAAAGCTATGCATTTTTCCCATTTTGTCCGGTGTCTGCAAAACTTTTCTCGCGAAAACCAACTATGCATTTTGCCCAATTTTAGTTAATAATCTGGGTTTTTGGTTTCTTGTTGGGTGCTTATTTACTACACCATTTTGTTTGTGGTCTATTGGCGTGTCTCGTTTTTGCTCTTGGTCTGTCTCGTCTACCCACCCAGCTTGATGATCACGGGTATGTTGAACTCTTACCTATACTATTGATTTTTTCGCTGATACAATGAAAGTAAATAATCACAGATATAGATTTACTCCCTAATAGTGTCTTGAAGGATTTTCCACGAGCTTTATTGAGTTATGAAGGATTGGACACGAAATCTGTCTATAAGGATCCTCTTTTCGCTTCTCTCACAAATATGTCATAGCTGCTTCTACTTCAGCCTTTATGTGCAAGTATAGATGATGTGCTTTCTCCTTGTCTTGAAGCTCATTCTTTCTCCCTGAGTATAAGAACCAATAAAATCTGGTTATGGATATTTATCAATAACAATGGCATAAAACAATCTGCAATGTTAATGAATTGAAGCAGAAATTACTGAAATAAAATAGATTGTAAAGATCCTTGGAAATTAAAGTAGGAAACGCAATTAGTGAGATTTCTAGAAGCGATAGAGAAAGCACATCAATACATCCAGAAATACATGCCATAAAAGTAGTTTCAAAGAATATCACTACTATTCTCATGCCCTTCTCTTTTAATCTGGATGAACCCAAAAGAAAAAAGCACATTCATTTATTGAGAACTAGAGGTCATAAAAGCAATTTCAAAGAATATCACTGATATTTCATGCCCTTCTCTTTTAATGTGGAGGAACCCAAAAACAATTCATGGCAACTAGCAAAGATGTATATTTCAATGAATATTTATCTCCACTTGACATATACATGTATTGGCATGCACAAGCATGGATAAAATAGTAGTACTCTTATACCTGCAGTTGCGATGGGTTTTCCGAATAAATAATAGAGCCTTCCTGGGATTTTTGGAGCAAACCCTGGAATATACAAATTCTGGTTTGAAATATCCCCAGGCATGTCACTCATGTTGATTCAATCCATTAGTGATAAAAATGAATAAAACAATACTTTTTAAGAATAGACTTAGTTTCCATGAACAAAAGTGAGTGAACTTATCTACATGAAAGAAAATGAAATTTAAATATTGTTCCTATAAAGTATTAGATTTTGATTTGATATTGAGCAGGACAGGCTCAAGGTTCAAACATAACTCCATCCTTATAAGGCAACCCATGTTCTGAGTCCTGACCATAGCTTGGGAGGTTCACACTAGTCCCTTGTTACAGATATTTCAGTTAAAAATTCTATGAATCAATTTTTTTTCGCTGTTACTTCCTTGTATTCCTTTAACTTCTTTCCTTTCCAAATGTTATGCTTTTGATATATGAAGCATCATTACTGACAAAAATAATGAAGAACACCTTTAAACTTTCCAAACTGGAAGTACTTGCACTATGCAGCCCACATGGATGGTGTTATAGCTGATTTTACCACTCCAAGTGAATCACACTTTTATGGCCTTCCCCTGCCCCTCTACAGACTCCTTAGACCCCTTGGACCATTTTTTGTCCTTTGATGTTTCCTTGACCATCCCTAAAAACATGTGAAAAATGATACACGTGACTTTTAAACCTACAATCGCGTATATACGCGGTTTTGACCCCTAAAACCGCGTACATAGGGATGTGTGCATAATCCAAATCCTTTTGGAGTTTTCCTTGACATGGATCCGACTCACTTGACTCCTGGCCTTCCCTATGCCTTGAGATCACTCGGATTTGACCTTTCATTACCCCTTTGAAAAGCTATATAAGGAACTCTATGGTACATTGAAGGCATATGAGAGAATTGAGAGCAAAGAAACTATAGTCCATTGTTGCCGGAACTTATGCTTGAGTTTGCATCCCTTTGTCCCTTGGAGCACTTTTGTGTTCTTCCCAAGCTTGCCTTTTGCTTGTGATCTTGCTATCAAGAGATGGAGGATTGAGGTGGTGGAGGCCCAAGTGAGGGATTCAGTTTCTCCGATTCGCAGACGTGTTGATAGAGGTTGTATCCATTGTAATATCTGTTTTTATATTAATAGAAATATCTTTTCCTATCCAATAATGTATGTTTGAATGAATATTTTATCCATGGATGTTTTCAAGTGCTTATACATTATTGATTATATATGCTAGAATAGATCCAACACCAATATATATAGTATGCATGTATTGTTTACTTGTTGTTGAGGAAGTGCTTTATCAATTCAAGCTGAAGTTGGAAAGCTCAACGGGGATCTACTTCAACTGTCTGGAATAAGGTACGAAATCTTATCCTTTAGTGTTAGATATTTGATTTCTATTGCATATTGGAAAGGATTGATTTCTGGAGTCAAGTTGTTTGTTGTGGTACCCCAAGCCATAGGAATTTCTCTCCGTAACAAATGGATACTTTTTTGACATTTGTATTTATGGATAAGCTACCATCATCTTCGATTCACCCAGAAGTTTTTTCTTTGAACTTGAAAGTTTCATAGGAAATCATTTATTTTGTATATGTTACTAATGCCAAGTTGCCAACTTAGGGTTCCTACTAGAAGACACTGCATAGGCTGAAAATCAATAATATTGAATCCTTGTTTTTAATTCTTCGCTTTAGCATCTTGGATAAGAAGTGCATTCACTTTATAACAAGTATAGAGTCACCCTTGATTGTTTTTGCAGGGAATCTTTCAGGAGGTTTGCTCAGTGACCATAGTCCTTGTGAAATGGAAAGTGACCTCATATCATGTTGAGCAAAAAGTGAATAATTTGAATGAAAGCAATCGGTTTTCCTTGGTTTAGTGTAACAACAGTCCAAATTTTTTCATAATAGTTACAACCTAATTACACATGAACGTCGTGAAGTACAATTTATCTCTACAATCAGAAAGACCCTATATGGCACATAAATTCTTATTGCTTATAATTGCTACTAGGAATATATAATGCACTAAACTGGCCTCTGATTTTACCCTAGTCTGAAGTAGACTGGACGCAAGTCAACTCAATGGCACATAAAGTCAATTGACATTAATCTTACTCAAGTTTGGAGGCCCATCTTGATTGAAAATGGGTATATAAAATCTTCACTTGGGTTCATCTTCTCTTAGAATGTTAATAATTATCAAATCCAAGCGAATTCTTCTCTCAGAATATCTACATTTTGTACTACCTTATTATCATCTATAAGGATATACCTCACAAAAATTATTTATAGCTACCCTTAAAAAGAATTCCCATTTTCATTTTTTTGAATAGTTAAAAGAGGGTCAAGAGGGTCAAGATCCCTAGTGATTTTTGGCCTAAATTAAATATTGGAGTATGGCTACTATAACCGGATTTTTGATCCTATGCACTAGTCATTATTATTATTGTGGTTGTATGTTCTCTCGGGGATTTTTCCACCCGTTGACACCCAGGAATTAGTTGTGTGGATTCCTTTTGTCTGTTCGGAATCTCATCTTGCGATTTCCTATTATTGGAAGATCTCTCTGATACTTGAATAAAGATTAATTTTTTTGTCTGTTCAGAATCTCATCCTGTGATTTCCCATTATTGCAAGATCTCTCTGATACTTGAATAAAGACTAATTTTTTTGTTGGGATAACATAGTTCCAAACTTCCAAGGTTGTATTATGGCTGTAAAATTTAGATGTAAGTAAGTATGCTGACATGTTTAGCTCTTTTCATTGTCATTATCTGAAATTCGGAGGTAACCTGAAATTTCATTATGTTCTTTCTCCATGCTAGGAAATCATAATCAAAAGTGGTAGGGCAAGCTTTAAAACAAATAATTCTTAGAAAATTCCTCTTAACATCTCTGGTATAAAAAAGCACAAGATCATAGAATAACACAAACTTTACTAATTAGAGAATAAATCAAGGGGTGGGTTAAGGCTAAGTTTAATGATTGTCACAATGCTTTATCTGTCATCTTAAATTCCATAGAGATCTTAAAGATCTTGAGAACACTAAATAATGAATTTTTACTTTTATTATTAGAAGTGTAAGTGTTCTAGAATAACTGAGCATGCTCCAGTTTTATTGATATTTACACCGAAGGTAGAATGACTGAGCATGCTCCAGTTTTATTGATATTTACACAGAAGGTGTTATTAAGGGGATGGTACTCCTTGGGATTTCGTCATCTGTCAAAGACCTATGAGGACCTATGAGGAGAGGCCCCCTATCCACTGTCCACTGTTAAATGCTAACCCTGCCCACTATTAAATGCTAACACGTCCGCTTTCACACAGTTAAACGCTAACCCGCTTTCACACCGTTAAACTCGAAAGACATTCATGGTATGTAAATGGTTTCATGGTATGTAAATGGTTGCAGCTAAATGCTATCAACCATTATTTCCACTTTTGTATTGTTACTCTGCAATTACCAGAGCAATGGCCTCGGTTGATCTCAGTCGTCTCCGGCCTTGGTTTCTCTTAGTCGTTCTACAACAAACGTGCTATAGGGATTACAGGCATGCCGGTTTCAATTGTAAGGATATTTATCATAGAAT
This sequence comes from Pseudotsuga menziesii, assembly GCA_001517045.1. Taxonomy (NCBI): domain Eukaryota; kingdom Viridiplantae; phylum Streptophyta; class Pinopsida; order Pinales; family Pinaceae; genus Pseudotsuga; species Pseudotsuga menziesii. Next base: position 102,622 of record LPNX011209033.1, on the reverse strand, counting down.
AAGGCGATACGCTTGGCTATCAGGGAAGGACTGATGGTGGTGGTGGCATAGTTGTGATTCATGGGTCCTTTACTTATGGTTGCATTTGGTGAGGCTCCCCATCCAAACTGATATCTACTTGCTAAAATTACACTTGGACAGGATTGCTCCGGAGGCAAACTCATGGAGAATTTCTTTAACAGATCTACTTCAAACCTATAAATTTGTTGAAAATACATAGATATAATTAGTTACTATGTTTCGTGGAGAATCAAGGATAACAAACCCACTGCGAAATCATAAATAACACCACTACAAATTCAAAGTTAATTGATGTAACTACACAAAATTGATGAGAAAACTGCAAATCGCCTCAGAGAAAACATATTCATGGTGTGCTAAGCTTTGCAAAATGATGGAATATCCCACCCATTAGGAAAATAGAATACATGGGTACAATTTTCATGATGAGAAGAGGACTGTAAAGTGTAGGACATTATTGCAAATAATAGAATACATGGGTACAATTTTCATGATGAGAAGAGGACTGTAAAGTGTAGGACATTATTGCAGGAATATTTGCAGGTATTGAGGTCCAAGAGAGGATTTAAGGTATTCAGAAATAACTTGCATCTCTTTCATCCACATCATATGCCCAGATCTACTTGCGGGTTTGGGCTTCTTGAGCATGAGTTTCTTTCTCCGATAGCCCTACAAGTCCACCTCTACATCTCACAAAGAGGAAGCTCATCACTGTATAATATTGTTTTCCATGCATCCAGCCGCACAGTATAGATGAGTCCCCTATAACTTAGTTCGAGCAGATGAATGGTATACAATCTCCTGAAAAAGTGAAGAGCATGGAAACCTACCAGTTGGCTCATGGAGATGAGTTGAGTACATCCCATGGTTGCGGAAGAAGCAAGGAAAGTATATCAAGAAGAGGAGGATTCAAGAGGAATAGCTCTGCACAAATAAGTTTCTTTTAAATCTATTTTCTTTGAGGATGTGAAAATAAAAGCATATACTTCATTTTTCCCATCCAAAAAAATATTTAATATAAAAATAATTAATGAAAATAAGACAAATATTGGCCAAAGTTGGCATGCACTTTGTTAATACGATATATTCAAATTCAACACAAGAAAGCAATGTATAACGACACGAACTTTGAGTATTCAATAATTCCAAGATGAAAAAACTTGGGGTAAAGTCTAGGATTCCCAAGATATACCAAAGGGAATTTGGATTTGGATCTGAGCAAAGAAACGATTATGGCTATAAAATTTGAGTTGGCTGAGATGGTACTATCTCTTTTACAGCTAGAGAAAGAACATTGAAGGCACAATCACAAATATGCAAATCAAGAGTCTCTAGATTTAGAATCAACGTGCCCTCACATGTGAGACACATAGGTAGGAGAATAGGAGTATTCTTGTTGCCTCCTAGCTCAAGCTACTCCATAAGGTGAGCCAGCTGGACTGGACCAAAATTAATGGACTTTTTTGCTCTGTAATATTTTGTTGGCATTCAAAGGATCAAGGCAAAAACATTGACTTATTCATCGAATGTTTTTAAATTTAAAAGATTTATGTACAAAATCCTTTTGGAGGAAACTTATTTTCACTTATGTGGCGATTTAGAAGTTTGATGTAATGTATTTTCACTTATTTTCCTAGACTTGCTTTCATCACATAAACTTATATTATATACATATACAACTTTCTCTCATTTTAGACTTGCTTTCATCACATAAACTTATATTATATACATACACAACTTTCTCTCATTTTTGAAACATATCAAAGTTCTCTTCATTTCCCCAGAATGGGCCATTTCATGCCATTTTTTGCATCTCACAAGAGTTTTAGCAACTAGTTGTGCCTTCTCCATCACATTTATCACCAACAAAGGCAACCTTTCCCATGATGAAACCACACACATCCACTACATCACCTCTTCGGGTCCCGAGGATATCAAGTGAAACATCCATGACCACAATATAATCAGAACAGTTCGAAGATGAACGAAGCACTCGATATCTATTCCCTTACATTCCAAAGAAAAGCAATTCCAGGTCGAGGGTTCGAGTCTCGTGGTGCACTTATGAGCATAAAAAGCAGACAGTCTCGCCATCGAATTCGATATTGTACGCCCTAACCCTCGCCTGTTCCTCCAGTACAGCACGACTCTCGCGATCGATTTTCATCTCAAATTCATCCCATGTTCTTGAGGTTCCCGGTTCAACCTCACCTTCGGTGGCCGCATAAAAATTCTCGGAAACGCCCATATTTTCCCCTACCGGTTCTTCTTCTCTTCCCTTCTTGTTGCATATATGTATTTAGATATCTCACCATCTCCCTTATCCGCCCTTCTCATTGCAAAGATATAGAGAGAAATTTAGGGTGGTCGCCCAATTAGGTTATTTAAACAATTAGGTTAACATAATCATTCAAAGGGCCCATTATGGAACATTGGCCTATGTCCTTATTTAAATAAAATTTCATTAACACACTATTTCAAAGGGGCCATTAGCATATTAAATATGTAAAAATTATTTATTTATGGTATATATTTAATTTGTTTATGGTATATTTTTAATTTTGAGGTTTTATATTATGGGAGCATTATTTTTATTGTATATATGATGTAAGTGTAAATTTTATATTTACAAAATTTGGTTTATTATCTAAATTTAGAATGTATGAATTATTATTTGTTGTTAATGTGTTATTAAGAAATAAATTTTACAATGCTTCAACTTATCCTCTTTAGTTTCTCACATCTTGATATGTAAAACTACTCCAACATCTCTATAGTTTGTGCATGCAAAAATACACACTCATCAGTTATCAACAAGGATGTGGATAAATTCACTGGTTGTGTTTTCAAACCAAGTAGCATTCCCATTCGTGGGGCTCTTTGAGATGATTAGGTTAACTCTCGGTCTTGGAGATGGGTAAATTCAATTGAGTCGGAGGAGTCCCTTCACAAGGTATTGCATTTGTTCTTATGTAACTTCTATTAGCACACAAGTGGAGGCTTATATTTCTCTAGTAAGAGGAAATAAAAGTGTAAGTCAACTCTTGAATTTTAGACATACATTATTAATATTGTGTCTTTACAAGATTCAACAATTATTATGGTTTTGGAGCAAGGCACGAGAGTTCAATAATATTCTCCATGGTTCTCTAGTTGCAACTAAGTAGCATTAATAGCATTTTTATGATTTGTAATTTTCCATGGTATTTTTGTTATTTATTGCACTAGTTTTTTACATGAAATTCTTTGAGACCACATATTTCTATATTTCATTGCATGAGACCAATAAAAGTAAACTTCTTTGTTGAATTTGTAGGTTCCAATGTCAGACATAAACAATCCTGAATATGGAACATATGAATGGTGGAAAATGGATGTCTATTGCTCATGCAATCGTTTCTATGGTAGAAGACGTAAAAAATGACATGTCGAGAGTAGCCATTTAAAGATAAATGGTCCTATGCAAGGATTTTTGGAGGATGATGAAGAAATGAATATATAAATTCCCACTAGAATTCAAAATAATAATTTAACAATTGGAAGCAGTAATAGTTTACCCAACATGTGTCCTGAAGCCAATGTTAATCATATTCCCAACAATGAGAACTATATACATGATGATTGTATGGAAAATGACACTTCTAATGATGACCATGCACATGTACAAGAACAAATAAATATCAAACCCAATGCAAGAGAGATTCTAAATTCAATCAATATAGACTCTAATGGAGAACCTCATGGTAACGACATTCTACCTATGGCAAGGACACCACTTTACCTGGATGCATGGTGCTCCATATTGCAAGCTGTGTTATCCCTTCTTAACTTAAAAGTTTTCCGTGGATGGACAAGCAATAGTTTCACTGACCTTCTATAGTAAGTGTGTTTTCTAACTGAATGGAAATTTCAATTTTATTCTCAATAAAGTTTTATGAAAATTTAATGGCACTCTAAACTATTAACTTATGATTGTTGATGGCATTGTTATAGGTTTTTATCAAGCATGCACCTTCCAATAAATAACAAATTGCTTAAATCAAAATATGAGATCATGCCATTAACAAAGGATTTAGGCATGGATGTTTCCAAGTCGCATGATGCATGTCCTAATGACTGCATGCTATATTATGGATATGGGAAGACATACTTAGATCAATGCCCATAATGTGGCAAGCAGAGGTACCATAGAAGTGCATCATCAAAAAAGGTTGGACAAAAGGTACTTCGTCGTATACCTTTAGCCCCACAATTTGAGAGGTTATTTGGATGCAAGGGAATGTCAGAGCTAATGGATTATCATGTGAGGGGAAGGAGCACAAATGGTGTTATGAGGATGCCAGTTGATGCAGTGGTATGGCGCAAGATTGAGGAGAAGTGGCCAATGTTCAAAGATGAAACACATAATGCAAGAATGTCATTAGCATTGGATGGTGTGACTTATTATGGAAATCAATCATCAAAACGGTCTACATGTTCAGTAATTGTTATCAACAACAACATACCCCCATGGTTTTCAACAAAAAAGGAACATGCTATGTTGACATTGATCATATCAGGTTATAATTTATGGAAATGCATAATATTGAGTCCATATGGTAATGGTAAGTAATTAATGATGCAAATAAAAACTTGAAGTTAATTTTTTTACAGGTCCAAATAAAGTTAAACATATGGACACATACTTCGAACCTTTAATACATGAGCTATTGATGTTTTGGAAATGAATTCATATGAAGGACGTGTCTCGTCCTATTGGTTCAAGGATATTTAAATTTCATGCAATGCTTATTTTCACAATTCATGATACCTCGGGTCTATCATTGTGTTGTGGTAAGTTATACTTTGTGTCAATCACCTTATGTTGTAGTTATTTATTTTATCTATTTCATAATAACACCTTAAATTATTGCTTTCAATATTGCATATAAAAATCAAAGGCCTTCAGATGATATGGATTCCCAACATGTGGGCCTTTCACCTCATCTAGAAGATCGTGACATCTAGGAAAGACTGTATATGATGCGTATAGAATGTTTCTAAAGATTAATCACCCATATTGTGTATAAGATAAGGATGAATTTGGTGGGAAGGAGTTCCTTGTCAGAGCACCTTTGAACATGAATCCCAAGAGATGGATGCATGCATATAGAAACACACATGGTAATTATCAAGCCGAAATTCCTAATGTTATACAATCACATCTCAAAAGAGTGAATTTGGTAAATTTATTATCTTTTTCCTTTGTGATAGGATCCCTTCCTCTAGGAGTGACTCGAAAGACAATATTTTCACAGTTTCCATACTATGAATACCTACCTATTGTTCACATGTTTGACACAATGCACATAGGTAAGAATGTATCTTCTTGTTTATATAATATGCTATTTGAGAAGAGTTCAACACATGGGTAACCACTAAATAAGCTACAAGTGAGGATGGACCTCAAAGAAGCAGGATGAATGCCTCATCTTTGGCCAGAGATGATGGTAACTTTGTAGATGATCCATGGTCTCTCACAAAGGAGGGTAAAGGGTAGATGATTAAATCCATAAAATCAGTAAGATTCCCAACAGGTTTTGGAGTAAATTTTAAGAAGGCATTCACGAAAGGAAATGAACTTGCTGGAATGAAGCCCATGATTGGCACAATTTCCTTAGGGTGCGTATGCACACAATGGTTGAAGTTATCTATATTATATATTATATGCCTTTAAAATAATTTTATTTTTTTCATTTATTTTATATTTCATGTGTTATTAATCACTTGAAAATTCTATATGCAGTACCTATTACTAGTGAGCCTTCCAAATAATATGGATGACAACATCAAGAGGAAAATCTACAAGTTGAGTAAAATTTGTAGGTATAATGCATTTCCTATATAAAAAAAAAAGTCTCTTTATGTATAATGCAACATAATAGGAAGTTGTTCATCTAAAGTATTTTCTTCCTTTACAAAAATTTGGGTTTATTTTAGTTATTTCTATTTTAGGTGGGTCACTTCAACCGAGATACACAACAAAGACTTAAAGATGTGGAAGCAAGAAGTTCCCATTCTAATGTGTGAAATGCAAAAATATTTACCAACAAGTTTCTTCAATGCATAAGAACACTATATTGTGCATCTATTGCATGAAATAGAGATGTGTGGACCAGTTCAAACAAGAACAATGTTTCCTGTTGAGCATTATTTAAAGTTTTTGAAAAAAATTATAAAGAAAAAGGCTCATTCTGAAGGTTCCATGCTTCAAGGGTACTTGTTGTTCAAATAAATAGTTTATCTCACCGAATTGTGCAATGAATTAAATATTGAAGGGCCACAACTATGTGACTCAAATCAAAATGAAAAAGTTGAAGGGCATGTATTCATACGATGAGCGAAAACTAGGAAAATTAAAGGTGGTTAAACTCATATCCATATATGGTACACATGTCTAAATTTTTATTGTGATGGTATAATGTGTTTTATGTTTTTGATTGTAGGTGCTAATGAAATGGAGGCTTTACTACTATATATTGCAAGAAATAGTGAGCAAACAAATGAATGGAGGGAGGACTATCAAAGGCATCGTGATGTCGAGCAAAGACTTTGTTACTCATATGTATCTCGGGGTGGCCATAATTCATCTTCATACCCAACAATAATGACATTTTTTGAAAAGGATTGGCCTCCAGCTATTAGTTTAAAATATTTTAGGGATAGAGTAGCAAGGGAATGTAGAGATAATGATGAAAGGGTTACTACATATGCATTGGACATTTTAAAGGGGCCATAAGAGAATAATGTGACACATTACAAGGGGATGTGGTACAAGGGTCTTCATTATCGTGTTCGAAAGGTAGATGAAAATCGACAAACATTTGACTGTGGCATTGCTGCATATTTTACAGTAGATTGTCAGTCACATGTTCATTATGGAAACTTAAAAACAGACATCTTGTGATGCTATGGATTAGTTGAATATAAATTAGAGATTAACTTTAGATCTTTCAAGGTAGTGTTATTTAATTCTAAGTGGTTTAGAAATATTGTGGTTGGAAATCATCCAACAACATATATGCATGAAAATGGCTTTTGTATCATCAACCATAGTAGGTTTAAGCAAACAGATGAACCATATGTTTTCCTTGACCAATGTGAGCATATATTTTTATGTTTCCATCCTACAGAATGCTCAAAGCCATTTGTTATTGAGTATAATCCTAGATCAATAAGATCCTTTCTACATTTACATGAAGACCATCCTATCCTGGAGCAAATGTCATCTGATGATAGCTCATATGATGAGGCTAATGGACAAGAGGACATGATTGGACCTTACAATGTATATTCAACTTATTTTGATGATTAATGAGAATTTTATGAATAGTTATACTTGAAAAATTGTCCATTAGTTTCAAATTAAGGTTGTTTTTGTCTTAAATTCTACAAGGAAAGGTTTAGGAAACTCATTGAAAGTTATTCTAATATCCTAAACTTGCAAATATATATATATTTTTAATTTGTCTTCTAAAGATAATCGAGTGGGTTCAAAATCTTGTACCTTTTCATTTTTAGAATATTTATTTAGCATATAAGATCCAATTTTTTGTATTACATAATCAATATTTTAACAGTACATAAATTAGGAAAAATTCTCATATTTAATTATGGTGAAATGTTTATTAATTGAAAAATAGAAATATAATAAAACCATTTCATAATTTTTATGTCTATTTTTAATTTAGGAAGAAGCCAAGGAAAAAAATTTCTATAAATGTATAAATGACGTAATTTCAAACTTACTAAGACAATATAACATGATAATAATGTTATATGTATTATCATTATATTTATTCACAACGTTTTTCTTTTTACTATCTGTAGAAAGCTTAAAGATTTATGAATTTTTTTCTTATAGAATTGAATTTTTTATTATAAACTTATTTTGTGTAAGTGCAAGTTAGATATTGAAGGATGTATTAAGAATTTTTATTTTCTAAAATAATCTTTGGTTGAAAATATTGTCCATTTTTTCCATTTGATTTAGTGTTACCAATTTTCTTATGGTTTTAGTAAGTATTTTAATTCATTTGCATAATATTTATTTTCTAATACTTATTACTCTATTTCATATAGTTAGATAATTGATGTTTTCATTATATATAAATTGTACTTGCACTTCATTTATGGGCTGATACAATGAATCATATGAAACTAACTCTGACTTTTGGGAAATGTGTTAACATTGAATTAGGTCTCTTGCTTCAATATGCGAATAAAAAAACGAGTAATGTGTACTATTTGTACAAAGAGTGTAAATGATGTTATGAGAAACACAAATTTTGGAGGCACACATATTAATGAAATACCTTCGAAAGGAAGTAGTTTATCTACAACACCATCGTCACATTCAAATTTGATAGATGATGTATACATACCAGTACTAACTAATCCTTGCTATAATGTGGAGCCCACATTAGATAATGGATTTGAAATGGATAGGTTACAAATATATAAAGAGTGGTTGACTAGAGATAATGTAAACCCATTCATAAGAGATTCAATTCAAGTGGCATACAACACAACTATCTTTGACAAAGATAATGCAACAAATACAGAAATAGCTGGTGATGATATGCCAAGGTAAATAGTCATTTAATTTCTACTTATTAATTTTAGGTTTATAATAGCATAAAATATGAACATAATAATATATTCTACCTTATTTCTCAGGAGTAATATCATTGTTTCCGAAGAAGGAATTAATGTTGATGGAGTGCAAAATCAATCTCCTCCCTTAGATGAACCAACTATTGCATCTATTGGTGCATCTCTTGCACCTCCTTTGAAACATCCAAATGGATATGTTAGAGGAGAGGTGAGCAATGTCATGCCATTTAGAATCACTTTGAATGAAAAAGGGAAAGTGTTAAATGATGAAGAGGGGAGAACATGGAGAGACATACTTCATCGTGAAGCATTGCGATTATTTGGTCCTACAATTACTAGAGATTTTCGTCATCAAGGTAAAACATGACTATTATAGATTTTTTCATAGATTGCATGTTTAAAATATGTTGTATAAATTTATATGCTTGAATTAATGGTTTATGTTTTAAATTAAAAAATGTATATATCATTGTTGCATTTTGTATGTTTTATATACAACATTTCATGTTATTACTATAATACTAGAAAACTTAAAATATCTCATATATTATTAGCCTTTTTATATTTACTTTGCATAAAATCCAAGAAGGATGAGTTGGTATCTCATATGCATAAAGTTTCTGCAATTGCACCTCCCAAGCAAATTCTCCATAGTGTTGCTGAATATATGAAAAATACTAGAAATGCTTTGAGAGGGGAATTGGTTAGAAACAAAAATATAGTCAAACCACATTTCATAGGAGAAGCGGAGTGGAAAAAAAATATTGGAGCAAGTGGTTATTAAAAAAAAAGGAAACATGGAACCTTGGTTGGAAAGGACAAATATGCACATACGGTACAAGCCTCTATGTTGGAAACACGCCATCGTTTGGGGAAAGGTGGTATGTTGTCTACAGAAGCAAAATTTGTAAGTTTACTACACTACTATGTTTCTCAAGTAAACTTTATTTTTCTTATAATAGTATTTTCTAACAATTTTATTATTGTTTTAAATTTTAGTTGCAAGTATTCAATACTAAAATGTGTGAAGATTATAAATAATTTGCTTCATGCTATGGTGTATCTTCTCTCATCCATCAAAATATTAAAGAAGGATTTCATCCTATTGCTGGTTATGGGGTAATTTTTCAACTAGAAATTCTTTGTTCTAAATAAAGGTTCATGATATGAAACAAATATATGTAAATGAAAGTTTCATTGAATACAATTTGTAGGTATGTTTAGCTTATCTTGTATGTTTCTTAGGCAATTGTCTTGGAGGATGAAAGAGAAGAGGAAAATGATTTTTGACCCATGCTTCAACCTTATCATATGCTCACATGTTGAATATATGGCTTTAAAGGTTAGTTCATTTCAATTATTTTGAAAATCAATAGCTTACTTTAGTTATGAAATGTCATTAAATGCATAACATATTTAAGGTTTTCTACAATTAAGTTAAAGCTATTGTTTATTTTTTTTTCTCATTCATTTTTTGTATTTTTATTAGTTACAAAGAGAAGTCATCATATTTATAATTTTCTTTATGATTTTGACATGCAAGTGATGGGAAGATTTGTGAAAAAATTAAGGATGAACAATATTAGAAGGCTTGAAATGAATTATTAGTTTTCTCTTTCATTTTTCTTAAAAAACAAATTTTAAAACATAGCCTTCCATTATATTTTTATTATGGGAATCATTGTTTTATAATTATCAATTATAAATTTTGTTGAAACAACATTATAGTTTTTATTATGTGGATTTAATGTATTGAGTTATATATATTTTTAAGTGATGGATATCAAAGAAACTATTAAAAAATGCTTTAATAAATATCTTTTAACCTTATTAATATATATATATTAAAAAAATATAAATATCCTATATATATATATATATATTAATTGATTGGTGCAGAACTTATTTTATATATAATAACAAAATATTTGTGTACATTTACATCCATTCCTATTTTTTGATAATATAAATGAGTTTTTTTTGTAATTTAATACTTCCTTCATAGTGCTTATACTAGAATTTGCATCGAGAGGTGCAAAAAAACGTCTAGGGGGTAAAAATATTGTGTCTTCCGCAACCCAACCTTTGTGACTTACCTTGGGAGACTGGAAATTAATACTAAGTTTTGAAATTTTAGGTCAAGACATTTTTGACTAAATAAAATTTATGTTTGGTATTTTATCTTTGGATTTATTGACTTTTGTAATAAATTTTAACTTGTTTTACAACCCATCTTTCTTGATTGCGATTTTTGGATTTTACAACTCGTCATTCTTTGGAGCTATCTGATTTTTGAATGTATATAATTTCCTGATTTCCAAGAATCGAAAATCAGAAATTAAGAAATCGAGAAAGTAAAATGTCGAATTCCAAATGTATCTACTTTCGTGAAGTGAAACTTCCGATTTCTGAGTATCGCACAAGTTTGTTTGTTGAATATTTACTTCGCAATTTTACTTAATAATTTTCTCTGCTTTCCCAACTTGCGATTTACGATATTGCCGATTTCAGAAACCGGAAACAAACTTAATTTTTCAACTGAATGTTTGTTTCCCGATCTCGAGTTATCAATTTCACAAATTTTGTATCTTATGCTGTTTGTTTGATCTTGTTCGTTGATCCATACGAAATTTACGGTCCATATTATTTTGGCTGTTTTAGTTGGATTTTTAAAGAATCGAACTTACAATTTTCACTCTGCCCAGGATTTTTTTACTATGAATTTCCTCTGTGTCCCAACGCGTAGACTCGTGATTTTGACTTGTAAGTTTTCACTCCCTGGCCATCTTTTCTGGTAAATTTAAACTGTCGTTGTTTTTAGACATTGTTGCTAAAATTCAATCAGAGAAGGTATCTGCTATGACCAAGAATACCAGATCTAAAACGACTCTTCAAGAGAAGAAAATCAAAGATCCCAATGCCGGTGTTTTCACTCACACCAGTGGGTATGTGTTTGACTCCTCATATGTGGACTAGTCCATAATTTATGCTATTTTTGACAATGATGATTTTTCATATGTTGCTCATGATCATCCTTTCTACATGTACATACACAATTCTCAGCTCCATTGCGTTGCAGCAAGACCTCCTTTTATGCCTTACATAGACCCTGTTAAGTGGGAATTGGACCACGTCGACCTTAACCAATGAATGTTAATGATATTGAGAATGTCTCTATTTCTTCATTTCATCCAAATGTGTTTGCTAGGGCTTATGATTTGGAAACCCCCAAGCATCTTTTCTCGCCAAAATTTTTCGACAAAGCCCTCGCTAAATTGAATAATGAACAAGTGGTGAAATCTTGGCTAGAAGACCCAACACTAGTGATTCCTATTTCACTTTCATCATATCCAGTTTCTTGGTTCAGAGAGCCTTTCTCGTTGCTGGCCACCATGTTTTGCAGGTTATTTGGCTGGCCCAACTATTCCTTATTCAAAGAAAAATGGGTCCCTATGGTGAACCATGTTTTGCTTACAGGTGATTCCTTCAACTGGGTGCAAATTCTGTTTTGCAATTTGCGGGAGTAAATTGAAAAATACTAGAGAACCCTGACCAATCGAAAACCATATTTCTACATGTGAGGGTTCGTTATGGATGCATTCTATGTGTGTTCTTGTTTCCCAAAGCTAAATTGGATTTGGAGCGACAAATGTCCTCCTGTTCACATATATTGTGTTGATATGTGGGATGACAATTTCATACCTCATGTCTATGAGCTCTGTGACTTATTTCTCGGGTCAATGTACTACAAAAATTTTAAAGCTTATGCTTCTGCATTCTGTCAAAAAGATAGGGAACTCATTTCAGTGTACGACGACTGGTATGTAGGAGAATATTTCTCTTACATAAGGATTTGGGGCAGAAATATAGTGCACTTGCTTCCCAGAATAGTTCCAGACCGAATGGGGCTTCAATAATTTGCCTATCAGACTGTGATTGATGGCGCTTTCTCCAAGTTGACCAAACATAAGAATAAGGCATGGCCCAAATTTCCTGTGAATCTTGGCAATCTTACGATACAGAATCTTGTTCATGCGTCCTTGTTGGGAAAAAAGTTTTCTTTTATGAGTTTGGGGGAGGCATTGAAAAGAATGCATGACCTAGTGGCATATTTGGCTAATCTATTTGTTCATGAGCATGCCAAATTTCTATACAATCATCAAAATCATCCTGATGATTCCATGTTTCGAGTAGCTACCAATTTTTAGGAGGTGATTGGTAAAATCACTGATCCATAGATAAAGTCCCATTTGTACCTGTTTCAAAAGGATCTTAAGAGAAGAACTCTGTGAGAAAGAGAAGATAAAATCAGAATAAAACAATATCTTGAGAAGCGAAAGAGAGAAGAAGAAGTGACAGAACATGCGACAAGGTCTGCTGTTGCTTTTGCTGCTCAACCTGAGAACAAGGGAAAAGGTGTTCTTGAAGGCCCATAGAGCCCCTCTCTTACAACAATGGAAGATATGTTGGAGAAAGGGGTAGAACTCAAAAGAAATTTTGAAAACGTCGGGTCTCAACTGCAAAATCAAGAAGATTTAACTGAAGTAAATCCTAAAAGACAGAATATTGTAGCAGTTTCTGAACAGGCTCAACTTCCAGAAGCACAGAAAAAAAATCCCATTTCTTCGATCTCAATTCGCAAGAAAGAGGAGAGACTTGTTCAAGAACGTTCGATCCCATATACACTTGCACAAGAATCTTCTATACAAAAGGTAATTTCTTTATCGTCAGCTTAGATTGAGAATCAGGATACATACGTTGAAGAAGAATTTGAGTATGTTATGACTACCATTATGTCATCTATCCCCAGTATCCAAAGGTTTTCCAGTATGTTAGGTACATCGTCTTTCCAACATTGTTTTCCCGAGGTAAATTTGTCATCAATAATGGGAGCTAATATTAGCATGTCCACCAGTTCAGTTGACTCACCTATTCACGATTCTCCTTCTTCCTTTTCACCACCTTATCCTATCATTACATCCCTAGTTCCCTATATTTTTTAGGACGACATTCCTTATGTCTGTATGCCTCTTCCTAAAAAGGAGGATTTTCCTATATCTGATTCTTTTACATCACTCACCTTTACCTATGTTTATTCTCCTATGAATATTCTCCCTCTGAGCATAGACATTCCTTTAAACCAAACCCAAACTGGTCCTTTGGTTACCATCCACCAGCAAATCATTTCATCCTCTGAAGTTATCGTAGATTTTGGAGAAGATGCAATGGCATCCTTTGGCAAATATTATTGGAGTGAAAAGGATAAAGCTGTGGTTAAAAGGAGAGCCAAGAGAGCTAGAGAAAGCTCAGCCAAAAATGTGCCTGCCATTGGTTAGGTCATATGGAAGGCAGACACAAGTGATACGCAGCAAGGGGCAGTGGAGACAACAGCTGCCATGGGAGTTTTTGCTGGAGCTAATTTTCAATCAGTTTCACAATTAAGTTTGGATCTTGGTGAAAAACAAAAGAAATTGGAGAAGGACAAACGAGAGTTAGCATAAACACTACAGAGGCATGGAAAATAAATTGGCCAGTTGAAACAAGAACATGAAGACAAAATAGAGGAATGGAAAAAGAAAGCTGAAGAAGCCAAGCACTAGATTCAGAATGCAGAGGTTGTGAATCAACAAGAAGCAGAGAAAATTGCTCTTGTCAATCGATAACCAAAGGATGTCCATTTAGCCTCAAAAGGATCCTCTTTTGTCGATCCGAGGCCTGATAATTTTAAACAGGTACTTTGTAAAATACACGAAGAATTTCGACAGGATGTGATAGATTTTTATAACTATTTTGATGAGATGCAAGGCCTGTAAGACAAGTTTATCAAGTATTCTAAAACTCTTGAGGATCATCATCATCAGATGAGAGTAGCATCCACTGCTTTAGAGCAAGTAAGAGGTTGTCAAAAGCATATTAAGGAAAGACCCGATGGCTTGCGAATCTTAGACAAGTTAGAGTTGAAAACAACTGAAGTTTCCATTGAGACATGGGAGGCTATGTGTGATTTAGTTGAAGTTGTAGTCAATGCAGGACAAAAAGTTTGTGAAAACAAGTGGTTTGCTTCAAAGAATTTGCTAACCTATTTGAGTTTACCTGTTTTGGATCCTCTTAGTGAGGCACTTTGTCCTAAAGTTCATTTGGAAGAAGTGGAAAAGCAGTTTGATGATACCAAAAAGTTGATCCAACAAATAAGTTAGTTAACGGTGCAAGAGATCTAGAAATGGATAGAAGTTCCACATGCCTCGATAACTCGGATAAATCTGTTCATCAAAGAATGGAAAAAAATTAAAAGGGAGGAAATTTTCTCCCAAATTTGCAAGAACGAAATTCAGTTGAGGAATGCTCATTTTCAGGAAGTTGATGACATTTTGGATTTATTTTCCAAATGGCATTCTGCCCTTAAGAAAAGCTAGAAACTATTTCTTTGTGTAATTGCACGTTTTGGTAATATTTTCTAATATTTACGTATGCAGCTGTGCTGGGGAAAGAAATTTCTATCGTGAATTTGGACTTATTGTGTAAGTCCAAGAAACAATGTTTTTTGCAATTTGTGTATCTTTAACACTTGGATATTGTTCTTTGCAGTTTTATTTGCTAAGTTGATCTAAATTAAGTTGAAAGAAGTAATTTTGATTTGCATCTTTGTACATTAATTGGTTGTTTTATTTCATCTGTTATATTCTGTAATAGTTCTATCTTGAAATTATTACTTATCTTGTTTAGGAGTGAGTTATTTTTCAATCTTTTTTAGTTTATGCTCAAAGTAATTTTAACTTTGCAACTTGTTTGGGAATATGTTAATGAAATACACTTTGCCCAGGTCCCTTCATTTTATAAAGATGGTTTTTATTATTTAAAGATTGTCCATTTTCTATTTCCGATTTCCGATTTTCGGGTATCGAAAACAGGAAATTGCTTTTTTTGTTAAGGTTATTTGGGGTATCCCCAATTTACGATTTACGACATTTCAGATATCGAAAACCTTAATCAAACTATAATAATAATAAAAAAACCTATGATTTAAGTGGGTGTTTGAAGTAAATTATTTAATTGGTCAATATATATATATATATATATATTAAATAATAGGTTGTTTGCCATTTCATTTTATAAAGATTTTTTTTTTGTTATTTAAAGATTGCCCATTTTCTATTTCCTATTTCCAATTTTCGAGTATCAAAAACCGGAAATTCCATTTTTTGTTAAGGTTATTTGGGGTATCCCCGATTTCTAATATTTTGGATATCGAAAACAGGAGACTCAAGTTTTTGTTGAAATAATTTGTTGGCTTCCCGATTTTTGATTCCGGAAATATCACAAAATATCACAAAAAATCGAAAATCAGAAATATCACAAAATATTTTTGTGATATTTTGTCTTATTCCCCGATTTCCTATTTCTGACATTTGATATCCGATTTCTGGGTATCGGAAACTGGAAATTTCAATTTTTGTTAAGGTTATTTGGGGTATCCACGATATTGCATAGTGTTTTAGAGAGTGTAAAAATATTTTGTCTTTCCGAAACCCAACCTTTGTGTCTTTTGGATATTGGAAACCAGACATTAAGGTTTTTGTTGAAATAATTTCCTAGATTTGTGTTTTTCGATTTTGGATATTTCGGATATTAGAAAAAAAAATATTCGTTTTTTAATTTGTAATGTTTATTCATTTCTTGGATTTCTAATATTTTGGATCGAATTATCATGAATCACAAATCGTCGATATCCCTAATAACCCTAAGAAAACTGGAATTTCCAGTTCTCGATATCCGATTTCGAAAATTTGGTATTTCGGAAATTAGGAATAAATATTACAAAATAAAATATTCATAATATATATAATGTGCTTTTAATTTGTTTATATATATTGGAAATTATATGGTTTAATTTTATTTGGAGAAATGAGTTAAAAAGTCATTTAAAATATAATAATTTTAAAGAATTATAATTTTTAATATATACAATAAATTTTTAATAAACAATTTTATGAGGTTTATAGATTGAATAATAACAATTATTCCTATTAATAAATATGAAGTTTAACGTTGGATGTGAATGATGAGAGTCGAATTGGCAAGAAGGGAATAGACAGGTCTATTGTGGCAGATTGACGTTGTACTTGTTTTTGTCATCTATCCTGCACTCATTACGCATTAATGAAGCGGGTCTTGTTGTCCAGGCAGACCAACTTGGTCATGAGTTGAGTTTTAATGTTGAGATTATAGTTGATTCGGTAGTGAAGTCTATCATGAAGAGTGGCGCTTTCACTGCTGCAATAGTTTTGATTGCTAATTTTAGATACATCACAGTTATGATTAAATTTTCTGGTTATTATATCTCGTTATCCGGCAGGGATCAAAGAAAGCAACATGGAGTTGATCAGCTAGGTAGACGTTGTGAAATATGAGTTTATTATGTTCTGCGTAACTCCTTTCTTTGGCAAGTTTATAACAATGTTTATGTCCGCGAGATGGTTCGTACGACCAATCCTCTTTCTCTACTTCCATTTTGTATGAGACGACATTAATTAGTTGTTGTCGACGAAGAATCTCTGTTAGCACATATCAACTTCAATGGAGGACACCGTCGCTACTGAGGTAAGGGATGAGTTGACCCAGTGGTCATTTCGTTATGTGGTTACAGTACAATTTTTCTTGGTCAATAACTGGAAGTGGTACAACAATATTTTTTCCCCATTAATGGCCTCTTATTGTTTTTTAGCGTGGTGATGAATCTTTATCCCTAATTCTGTTCATCTATTTCTTGTCTAATTGATTGGGTCTTAGGCCATTCTTGTTCTTCCCTAATTTTGTTGCAGAACTGTTCTACCTACCTTTGCTCAGTTTTGTTCTGCTTCTGAACCATCATACTATGTCCAAGCAGCGTGCGACGTCTCGTCGTGCTGGAAGTGGTCATGGTCATGCACAACGAGGGGCACATGTGACAAGCATAGATGGTTACAACAATGATATTTCTCTGCAAGTTCAGTCCATAATAGATTACTGGGAAAGGAGGCTGGTAAACAAGAATCTTGCTCGTGATATTGATAGGGGAAGCCCAAATCACTATTGGATTGTCAAAAACATGACGGGGTCCCTCAAGGAGGAAATGCTAGGGAGATGGAATAATTGTAAGTTGGCAATTTCAGAGGCTACGTTGAAAATACTGGAATTAGATATGGTCATCATGGACAGAGATGTGATGGCCATGTGGAAAAAATTAGCCATGGGAGTTGACTCCTTGGGCGATGGAGGTAGCGGCAATGCCTCTATGGATCCAGAAATGAATGTCAACCCAACTCCTACGATACCCACTGTATCTACAATGCCTATTACAATTAGCTATATTTTCAAAGGAGCTCTTGAATCTGATGCTTATGTGGGGAAAGTGGATGCTTCTGTGGGAAAAGCGGATCCTTCTGTGGGGAAAACAGATGCCTTTGTCGAGAAAGCGACTGTTCTGCCGCTGAAGCACAGTCTACCATCTTTAGACAAGGAACTCTTTGGGCCTTGTCCTATGGTTGAGTAAACGTAGGACACATAGGATCCGCCTGTCACTACCAGCAGTGCTAAATCATGAGCTTGTTTATATCTCATTTTTTTCTATTTTGCTTCCTTTTGTTTACTTCTAAGTTTATGCTGGTTTTTATTTTTCAAGGTCTCCTCGTAAAAATTTGTTCATAGTAATTTTGTACATAGCCCCCCATATATCACATGGGTTATTGTGGCTCTTTTGAATATGTTTGTAATTTTATTTAAACTTTACTTAGGCAACAATGTTCATTATCTGTATGGTTTTTATGCTTGGTACACTTCAACTATAGAGTTTTTTTCTTTTAACGGATTGGAGTGGTTGTTAGACCGCTGTTTTCACTTGATCAGAATTCTCGATTTTATGTAATATTTTGTATAGTTGATTAATAGCAATGCATAATTATAAAAAAGAATAATGTGAAGTTTAAAGATCTAATATATGTAAATATATTATTTCTCTTAATAAAGCTAAAGTTAAAGATCTAATATACGTGAATAGTTTGATTTGGGTATATGAAATTTATTTAAATATCCAATGACAATTATTTATGTTAATAAATATCAAGTTTGAAGATGATTCAAGATCAAGATTTGTGAAATCCGAAATTGGGATCCGTATTTGAACACGTAGGATTTCTGTATATGTCACAAAATCGGAAATCAGGACATTACATGTTCATTATTTTCACATGTAAGATTTTTAGAATACAAAATGTCGGTTATTGGAGGACATAGGGCATAGGATTTCTGCAATCCAAAATGTCGCAAAATAAAAAAAATATGGTGTTCCTTATTCACAAATCCTAAATTGGGGAATTGAAAATCGGAACATATGGTGTTCCTTATTGGAAAACATAGGCACATATTTTCGGATTCCGAAATGTCGGAATTCAGAAATAGGAACATCGACATGTTCGTATTTGAACACATAGGAAAGAGAAAAGAATACAAACAGACAAAACAAAACTTTAAAGACCAAATGACTTTAACAAAACTGAATTTTTACCAGTTTCTGGTGGAAAATCGGAAATAGAAACTTTGGATTTTGTTTATTTGAAAAGTCCAAACTTTCGAGATAGGAAATGTCACAAATTGGAATTGGGGAATTAGAAATTGGAACATAGGGTGTATCTTGTTGGAAAACATAGGACATAG
>LPNX011209033.1:0-75348 GCA_001517045.1 Pseudotsuga menziesii | reverse complement strand
TATATATATATATATATATATATATATATATATATCAAATATGAATACGTAAGAAGGACATATGTTTCTAGTTTCTGATATCCAAAATATCGGGAATGAGAATCGGGAAGTGAGCAAACCATTAGAACAAAAAATTGAGTCTCCGGTTTTCGATATCCAAAATATAGGAAATAAGAAATCGCGAATAAGGAAAATACCCTTAACAAAAATTTGACTTTGTAGTTTTCGATATCGGATTTTGGAAATTGGGTATTGTGTTTCAGAAATTCAAAATTCGAAATTTGAAAAAAAAATGTTCGTAAAGTTCATTTTAAGGAAATAAGAGTTGATCTAAAATTTTTATACGTTAATTATGTCTTGATATATAATAATTGTTGTACTTAATAAGTTTTACACTGAGTGTGTCAATTTCCTAAGAAAGTTTAGTCTAAAAGAAAATTATTTCTCTATTTTTTGGATGTTTCTTGAAACAAATGTAGATTTTTTACATTAACAAGTGATAAAAAGAACAATACATTTGTAGAGAAAATAATGAGAAGGTTCAACCACAATTTGCTTTTAAAGACTTTGAAGAAAGTAAGCTTTCCTCTTGTTTCATACGTTGGACAAATGGATTGTCTTGCATTCAAGAGTATCTAAAAAAAGAGAAAGGTGGAGAAATGTGAAGGCCTGAAAGAGATGTAACTCTTGATATTGCAGTGAATGTGAGTCCTTTTCTATCAGTGTTTCCAATATCTATTGAAACATTTTGTAGGGTCATACCTTGCGCTTTTTGAATTGTTAAACCCCATGCCATACGAAGTGGTAGTTTCCTATGGGATCCCCTTGTTATAGGAGATATTGGAAAATAAGTTGTAACACCCCGGTTTTGACCTCGTTGCATATAAATAAATGATGTAAATAATCATGGTGTGGAGCTAGAAAAAAGAACCACCATCGATTTAGTATTTATGTTTCAGCAATTAAGGTGTGGCTGATGGTACTTTTTTTATGCTAGCTGAACATTAATAGCTGAACATTATGTTAAAATTGCAATTTTAATTAAAATTCACAGCTGGCTATGTCAACGCAACTAAATGAGATGGGGGCATGATTTTTACTAAGGATGAGGGAGTGGGGGATTGGAAGATTGGGGAATTTCGAATTGGGCAGGGCCCCACTTTGAGAAAAAATCTTTTTGAATTTCTTAGGCAAGAAAACACCAAAAAACAACCAACTTTCCCTCATGCGGCAGCGTTTCAACTTCCCTCACGAATTGGAATGAACAAAACGTTTTTGGAAAACCAATTCGGCATTCATGTAGCAACCAGCAAGCAAAAACAACTATGAGTCTAAACCCTTCATGATTTTCCCTTGTTTGGTAATCTATTTCCTTTCACGTTTTGGTTTTTCCTATGTGGATTTTTTCTGTTCATGTTTTCTCAAGTGTGTTAGTTGTTTTCCTAAACAGGAATGCCCTTAATCCGATTTTGTTCCTTTGTTTTGAAAGATCGGCAACGTTTTCATTTGGCATTTTTGCAGCAATCAATGTGGCATCGACAATGTTCAAAAATTTGTAAATTTCTGTGTGTGTATAATCCCTAGAATCTGCTACATTTTGATAAATCCCAGGACTGAGATCCCTGTGTGTGCATCCATGTTTGGCATTTGAATTGATTGAAGGAATGGAAATAGAGTCTAGACTTGCTTGATAAACCTAATGTGTGAAAGAACCTAACAGACCAATCTAGAAGGCTGGTTCTCTTCTTTGCATGCCCTGAATAGCACTGGAAGGAAAGGCATGGCCTGAAGGACTATGTAGCAGAGAAGGGAATGCTTCCTTCTGTTGGGTTTGTAATTGTTTAGAAATCAGGCTAGATTCGGTGTGGGTTTTCATAGCTCTGGGGTTGAGCTCACTAGCTTAGCAGTCAGTCTTTCCACCTCCTTGCCAGCCTGATAAACCCAACTAGAAGGATGGATTGGCTGGTAGCCTGATAAACCCATGTGTTGGCTTGGTTGTGTCTCATGTGAATCTGGCTAAGTGTAAACCACTACCTGTGTAAGTCTGATAAACCCGACTGTGTTGTATTGACTGTATTTTAATTGTATCCTTGGCTATGGGTGAAGTCTGCTAGTGTTCCTTATTCCTTGGGGAAGATCATTCCCAGCTCAGGGGTGGCAGTGTTGTTGAGAGATTAAAGAGAACACTGGCCTATTGTTGGGTGGAACGTTGCAGCGACATAGCTGGTTGTGAGACAAGCTTCTTTCAAAGATAAGTATTCTTGTGTATTTAAGTTCTGCAACTGTATTTGCTCATGAATTATTATGAAATTATCATGAACATGTTGAATGCATGAATGCGTTGAAGGATTTATTTTCTTCCACTGTATATATCATGTACATTTCATTATGCATATGTGTATTTATATGTTTTTATAAAATGCATTATTATATTATGTTCATGGGGATTAGTTTTCCTGGGTTGTTAGATGTTAGTCGCGTCCTATCCGCCGAGTAAGGGTTGGGGATGTGACATAAGTAGGATTCAAAACATCCCATAAGGGTCCTTTGTAGTAGAGGAATTCAACAACAACAAAATATTGTAAGCTAGGAGGTTGTTCTTTGGAGTTGTAGACAATGTCAATGACTTTTCCAAGTGAGCCGTTAACAAAACTTGCTTATTCTGCTATATTGATTGGTGGGCATGAAATGGCTGTTTTTTTCCCTGTTTCCTAGGTTTTATTAAGTAACTTGGACACACTTGGAACAGACCACCAACGACTGGAACAGAACACCCACCGATGATTGATTTTGCATAGCAATGAAATGAAGTGTATTAGTCGAGCTCGAAGCAACAAGCATGTTCCGTTCTATTGCATCTCTATTTAGAACTCCCTACCTCCCAACTAGGCCGGATAGATTCTTATTGTGTGAACTTGGGCTATGATTAATAGCATGTGAACATGGACGGTAATTGACGACAGGCATGCACCAATTTTTTTTAAACAAAATTTGATTTCTCCCTTATTTTTATATTATTTTATCTTGCAATTTAAATGATATATAACATTAACTATAATCTAATCAATTTTGAGAAAATTACAATTAATTAATATACATTAAATTAATACATATTAGTATATATATAAATTTAATATTTAATTTCTTATTTTAATATTTTTTTTAATATAGTTATTATACATTTTAAATTTTGATTTTAATAATTTTGTATTTTAATATAGGTTAGTACACATATTTTATACTTAAATCTAATCTTTAAAATTTATTTTTAATAATTTATAATTTGAATTTTTTAAACTTTTATATATTGCATTTTAATATAGATAGATAGATAGATAGATAGATAGATAGATATATAAACTTAGATTTTAATATTTTGTATAATGTAATGTTTTGTGATTCCTAATTAATCGTAATATAATTTAATAAAGTATTATATTTTAATATCATGTTTTGTTGTTTAGAAATTATTTTTTTGAAAGTTAATATTTAAATTGAGTTTTTATAAATTTATTATTTTGTAATGCATTTTATTGTAAATATTTTTATACATATATAATAATAACATATTTTAAAAGTATTAAAAATTTTGATAATATTTTTTAAAAATAACAAAATAAAATAAAGTTCAACTAAAAATATAAAATTACATGATATATTTTATATGACGAAAAATGGATGAATATATCATATATTCATAAAAAATTGTAAATAAAAGATATTTTTAACATTAAGAAAAAATGGATAAATATAACATATATTGAAAATTGTGTAAAGACATGCATATTAAGTGAAAAGACATATATTGTCTTTTTCAAAATATATCAAGAGACAATAATATATTTTATTGAAAAGGTGTGAAAATACATTAATACTTTACTCTAGGTGTAAAAGTACTTGTAGACTACCATGGTTAACCATAGATTTCCATCAACCATTTAGAATATCATAAGTAAGAAACCTCAACTCAAGTAATGCCAACTCAATATTATAGATGATGTCATTCTCTAGATTGTGATTGGTTCTTAAAAAGTTGGTTTTAATAGTACTTTTTTTTGTTTGGAGGCCCATTTTTTACCTCAAAATTCCTCTAATGCATACCTTCTTAAGGAAGTAGTTGACATCGGTCCACACACATATGAGTGGATAATATCCAAGACCCCTTTTGCTCTACTATTACTATTTGTAAATGGATTCTTCATATTATTTCCTTGAACACATCCTTTTTATACCCCTTTATGATTGATCTGGATTTCTGCTAGACCTATCACTACCTTGCACACAATCGATAATTATTTGTAGTTCACATGAGAAAGTATTCAATGCCATAGTTCACATAAACTAATGGTACTGGCTGTGAAAGTTGGATCTATGTGCCCCTTTAGTTTGTAGAGTCCTATTTCTTCAACATCTATTACAACTACATCATATATTGACCTTCCTTTTGGCCACATAAGAAATTCACCATCTACA
Organism: Pseudotsuga menziesii; assembly: GCA_001517045.1. Taxonomy (NCBI): domain Eukaryota; kingdom Viridiplantae; phylum Streptophyta; class Pinopsida; order Pinales; family Pinaceae; genus Pseudotsuga; species Pseudotsuga menziesii. The sequence goes on along the minus strand of LPNX011209033.1, from coordinate 70,875 downwards.
AAGGCAACTCTGAAACCTTTATGTCTAAAGCTGATATAGAAAGGATATTCTTCTTTAGACATGGAACATATAAGACTTAATTCATCTTCATGGAATTACCGTATTTCTTCTTGTAAGAGGCTTCTCCCATTCCTTTGATGGGATATCGATAATCCAAGATGCACCTTGTGTGGATAGTCTTTATGAATGAGACATGAGAGAGAGTATTTGTGAGCTATCATATTTTTGGAATCACCACTATCTATGAGTGAAGTTTCACTTCCATGAGAGATTGATCCTGCAAGGGCTAAAATTAATACATATGCTTCACTACAATCTTCATTCTCTCTAGCCTTCTCTTCATTTGATTCATTCTCTTCGGTCGCATGGGCATGGAAATTTCAGTTCTTCTTATTGAACTTGTCTTTATTAAGTGGACAATGTTTTGATATATGTCCTAACTTATGACACATGTAGCATTCATTAAATGAGTAACCCTTTTTAAACTTCTTACCTGTTTTTAAGTCTTGTTATCTTCTAGGAGGTGGTCCTCAATCCTTCCTTTTGTTTCTTCCATTCTTTGTATGAGAAACTAGAGCTAGATCTTCATCTTCATTTAGCTTTTCTTCTCTATTTTCTATCCTTCCTTATTCCTGTACACATTCTTCCCATAGTTTCCTGAACTTGGTTAGATTTATTCTAGCACATATTCCTCTAATGAAGGAATCCCATTCTCTTGTAATACATTTTAAGGTGGTCATCACAACTTCTGCTTCTTTTACCATGTCATTAATGGATTCTAAATGTTCTTTGATTTGAGATACTATTGAGAAGTATGATTGCATAGTTTCTGCATTTTGTGGTAGGTCGAAAATTCAAAGTGCACAGAATTGAGATGTGTTTCGATAGAAAGATGTTCCCTTATGGGGTGAGTTAAATGGCCCTTGTTGTTCAACTAATATGTGGAGGAAGGTTCCCAAAATAGGGAACCCTATCTTGTTGGACTACAGGATGAGCTGCTCAACAATGTCTTCTTTTAGGTTGGCTCTGATACCATGTTAAGATTTTTTTTAAAGTTGTTCTGCCAAAAAAAAGGATCATTGAAAGAACAACAAGCAAAACATAAAAGAGAACACAAACATTTATTCTAGGAAACCCTCATGGGGGTGAAAATGCAAAAAAACTCCTCAATGTAGAATTTAACCAAGTACAATGTAAGAACCAAGAAATAAGACTAGATTGCTTCCTTCTCCTCAGGTGGATTGTTTCTCCTCTCTCTATAGAACGTTCTTGAGTTCACACCATGTCCAAATGAGGGAGGTGCCTCTCTTGTTTATACTAATCACTTGAGAGGCCTAATAACCCAATAGGATGACTTCTCCTTGCTACTAGGGCTGAATTTCTTTGGGAGACTCAAAAACACATTTTAATAATACTTTTGTGGGAATTATTGACACGACTAAGAATGGAGGCTTTACCTCAAGAATTTGCATGACAAAATACAACAATAACATCCCTAATTGGAGGAACAACATCTACGAAAGTGAAAATAATAATACTAATACAAAATAGAATATATTTGATAGTTACATTTCGTTAACATAACTTATGTTACATGATTTATACATCATGACAAACCTGCCAATATACAATTTAGGTGGGAGATGCTTTACCAATTTAGTCACGTGACATGCCCCATTGTGTGGATGGGTCAAATTTGTATGAATCATCTATACATATTTAGGACATTGAGATCCACAAGATGAGAGTAGTGGAAACAGGTGTGTTTTGAGTGATGAGTTCAAAGGAACCTCATCAAGTTTTAGGTGATTAGATGATGATTGTAGAGAAATTTTCGACAAGGACATACTTCAGATGAACTCAAATTTTCTTGGTTTCATTAAGGTGAGAACTAATGATGTGTCGGAGGGAATAAAGGGAGGATTTCATGTTTGAGACATTCATATGTTCCTACTTATTTGAGACAGTCTTGACATTACACTTTCACCGTGATATTAGGGATAAAATATTGATGGAGTTCTGCATGAGATGATGGGGAGACATATTAATGATAAGGAGGGGAGGCGTCATGGGAAATTTATTCCAACCCAACTGATTTATGGTACTTGTAGAGTTTTTTTTTTGGAACCTTTGGAATACCTCAAGACCCCAATTTTTCCCATTATTCCTCCATAATTACACTATCCTATTGTCTTAATGAACTTACTCCTCCTTATTTTGATCAAGAATAGTGTTTCAATCCTATAGGTATTAATTATTGCTCAAAATCATGCTTTCCATTTATTTTGGATTATTTAAAATTTAAGTTGTTCTAAACAATATAAATGACAGGATTCAGACATTTTGTAGAAACTTACCATTTTAGATCCAACCACTTCTAGATTTTGTGGATCTAAAAGAAGAAATGGTTTAAAAGGAAATGTATCAATATGGTTTTCTATTCTCTAGATCATATTAATGCCTTATCCTCGATCCATGAGTTCAAGAGGAAGCTATGATCAAAGCACGTTTCTAGTGGAGTATTTTGAAGACCCAATTCCATGCCTTCAGTCATGGAATTGGTTGATTACAAGATGTTATCACTTTTCCATAGTTTTCATCATGTAACCTCTTGTCCTAATTTTAGATCGAGATGGTTCTCTTATTGTAATCAAAGTGAGATATCTGTGTTATTCTCAACAACATAGTTCTATTCTGTGTCATATGTATATATGAATATTGGTATATCTCACAGTATAAAAGAGGGGGCCTAGAAAAGAAAGGGGATTAAGGTGATAAATAAGGAGCTCAAACTCAGACATATTGTACCTCTTCATTAATGAAAGACTTGTTTTTTATGCGTACATGATTTTTCATTTCTGAATTTCTTGTAGGTAACTTGACATGTTTCTGAGTGGAGGAAGGGCCCCCTTTATCTTAGAAACACAACCTGCCCCTTTATCTTAGAAACACAACCTGTTGTGTATGTTTTTATATATATATAAAATGTGCAATCAACTTATGTGGATGAATGTTTAAAGAATTTATTGAATGCTATTGTAGTACTCAGTTTAATTTCTACAAAATTAGTCATCCTATAGCATATGTTTCCGCAACACTACAGAATCCTATAGTAGCTTTCCACAACATTGTAAAATATTGTAATTCACATTTTCATAGTTTATGGTTTTCTTTTGTTTCAAATGGTGTGAAAACTCATAAAATCAACTTCTTTTGGAATTTATATAAGAAAAGGAAGGGTTTACAAATAACCTAGCATTCTACTCCATAGCCTATGTTGGATAGTGTTAATTTCAAAAGAGTTGTAGTTCAGTTTATGATAAATTATTCTAAAGTTGACATCAATGAGGAAAGAGATTATATAGAGCCTGGTGCTATGCTTCATATATTATGTTGCATAATTCCAATTCCAAAAGATCATCCTTGCTTAAAAAAACATTTTAGATTTTCTTACTAGTTTAGTTTGAATGTGTGAGGATTGATGGGTTTTATTTGATAGGGTTTTAGTTATGTGAGTAAATGCTTAAGTTTTGAAGAACTAAGTATTTTTCTCTGCATCTAATTTGCACACTACCTCACAAGTATACTAACATATATTGACAATTAAATGTGTTAAATCATCTAAATTATACATCTCATAATTTGAACCAACATTTTGGCATTGTTGTCAGGGAGGTGCTAAAAGTGATAATACTAAAGTGCACATTTTTTGTAGATTGAACAACATTTTAGACTTCGAGGAGCGGGAGAAATAAGAAACAAAGACTACCTTACCACATAAATTCCATGATGTAATATCCCTCCGCACCCACTATAGTGGGTTTCTCTAGGCCCTTGTCATGTTGGTATGATTTTTTAATTTTAATCTAGATATTTTCAGTTTGTTTCTTTTCTTAGTTTGAGTGGCACCCACACTAGGATTGGAAGAGTAGGAATTTTTCAATACTATTTTATTTTACTTTGAATTATTATAGTAGTATGATAATATTGCATGGTTTGAAATATTATAACATTGCATGGTTTGACACAACTACATGATTTGAAGCATGCTAAATAATGAATTTTGAGGCATGATAAGTATTGCATGGTTTGATAACATTGCATGAATAGAGCTCTCTCTATTCATGCAAAGGTAGGTTTCTTAAAAACAAATACATTCCAAAATTTGCTTTTGGTAGGAATATGAATACACCTGCATCAACTAACTCATTGGTTGGGAAACACATAAAAGGGATTTATGCAGGGGCAGCTATAAGAAGAACTCTTGTGATACAATTTAAAAGGACACCTACTTTGAAAGAAGAAACTACAAACATGTAGACAACATCTGAAATTGTGGATTCTCCAAACCATCTAATAGAACCTACAATAAAATCAATCATTGTTGGGAGCTAGAGAGGCAACTAGAAGAGGGATTCAAGGTAGTTATTCTACCAAAATTTTCACTACCTAAAATAGTGTTTAGTTTATTTGAGGGAGAAGAAATGGTATATGTAGAAGGAATTGGATATACCCACGACTAAATTGTTACCTTTGAATTCCCTACCAGATATCCTAGTGGCATACCACATATGAAGAACATCCCTTTGTATACTCCACCAAACTTCCATGGGCTTGCAAGTGAATATCCATATGATTTTTTTTTTGAGTTTGATTTAATTTGTAGGAGATATGAATATTGTATTAATGGTAAAAAATTGAAATTATTCCCTGCTACTTTAAAGGGTACGACACTTTGATGGTTTATGGGTCTTAGATGAAACAACATTCATACATGGGAAGATATGAAAAAGGTATTTTTGCAAAAATATGAAGACTATTGCAAAGCTAGATATCTCATAGAATAAATATTTCAGATGACACAAAAGGAAGATCAAAGTTTGGAATACTATGTGGAATTGTTTCAATACAATATCCAATGATAGAGACAAGCGAAGTTGTGTAAGGATACATTAGGAATAATCCTACTCATAGGGATTCGAGATGAGTCCTTGAAAACCTTAAATTTATGGGTTCAGGGGATTTCCATCCATTGAAATATGATGAGATATGTGATTTATGCAGTATATATTCAAGAGGAAATGTAAATATTGGAATGAATTCTAGAGATGCCACTTCTAGATTTGTGAAAATTATTGCAGGAGCAGGAGTTACATGGGATGGGATTGATAATATTTTTGAAAAAATTTTAAACTCTCATTATTAGTTTTTTGATTTCTCATCTTGATGTTTTGCAGGTTAAAAAGAAGGATGAAGCAAATATATATTTGGATGTACTTTTCCCGAAGTTTAGGAAAAAACATCCCTTGAGGGAAAATCTATTAGACATTATGGATATTTGTGGCATTTTTTATTCAAATCACCCCACTAAAATATTCCCATCCCTACCAGGATTGAAAGAAACATACCGAGGTGAGAAAAAGTCTACCAACTTGTTTTCCACAATGACACCCCAACAACCATGTAAATCTCAATCTTTAGGTATGATGCAAAATTTTGTTCCACAATTTTCTCATTCATATAATCAAGCATAGAACACCCTAATTCCATGGAAGGATTGGTTTCGTTATCCTTCTCTATAATAGCCTTGGAAATAGGGTTGGCATGGACCACCTTATGATTCCATGTTTAGTTTTTGTCATCTACATTGTAACCACTTTCTGCAGCAACACAAACAAATTTTGTAGCAATTAACACATATCATGTAGTGCACATGATTTGTACAGTTCCATCATATCCTACATACTCCGCACAAATACTTCAATAAAAAATTAATCATCTAATGTAATTACAGCTACATGCCACTCCAAATCGTCCAAGACTGATACAAATCCCTGACCAACCCATCCCAAATCCCAACAATAATAAAACAATACAACCCATGTACAATACTGACATCCATACTTTTCCCACCTATGCTATCACACCTGTATCACTATAGGGAATCCACTTAAATTCTTGGAAAGTTCTGAATTAGAAATATTCAGTCTTCATTCAAGAAAATGAGGAGGATAAAACTCCCATGTAGTTTGAAATAAATGTAGATAAGCAGTCATAGCCTCAAGCACAAAATCATTCATCTCAATATTAGTCCTCTCTTTACCAATAAACACTTATAAGGTACAAAGACCACAATCTGAACAACCTCCATTTCCAGAAAAGATACAGATAGAAAAGGAAATCACTCTCCTCGAATTTGATTTTGCAACAAAACTAAAAAATGTTTATTTCAAAATCCAAAGATATTCACATTTATGCTAAAACATTTATGGAGATATATATAAAAAAATATAGGAAGAAAAAAAAGGAACTAACAACCATACAATTCGTAGGAAAATTAGCTAGCCTTATGTCTACTCAAGTCACTATTGAAAAATATGTGGACCCATGAAATCCTTTAATCACCATTTTTATCAATAGCCTCCCTACTGAAAATACTTTGATTGATTTGGGAGTAGGCATAAATGTAATGACTCTACAATATCTCACTCAATTAGGACACTACAATATCTTTCCTACTCCTAAAGTAGTTGAACTGACTCACCGATTAAAAATCAAACCCCAAGGAGTATTAAAAGATGTCAATGATTCCACTTGATTCATGGGAGTATTTGGTAGAATTCTATGTCTTACAACCAAAATCAAACTTAGGTGGGCATCCCTTAATATTAGGAAGACATTGGATGACCACAATTGATGCTTTATCAGTTGTAGGTCAGGAAATATGACAATCACACATGGCACATAAACAAAACATATCACAGTTTACACCCTGCCAAAACTATCTTTGAATTAGAATGTGAAAAATGGATTACAGAGGATGATAATGATGAAGGAAAAATTCATCCTATATTGACAATAGCACAATCCATGATCCTTAAGGAAATTACTATGAAAATTTGATTAACCTTTAAAATTCCAATCCATATTTTCCATAGTATTTTGGGGGGGAGTCATCCTCTTATTATCAAGCTTCTATGTATCATCTCTTAGATTAGGATTTCCAAGAAACATGCACCTTAAAAGAATTATATTATACTTTCTTATCAACATTTTCCACTTGTTAAATCTCTAAATATGGTACAAAATTGTACAATTGATTCCTAGTAAAACTTTGAATATTAGTTCTAGATTAGATAGTTCACATGAAGAACAACTAATTCAGGTTTTGAGGGAATATTTTAGCACTTTTTCATGGGATTATATTGACATGAAAGGAATTCACCCAAATACTTACACTCATCACATTTATATAATGAAAATTTCAACAATCAAGAAGCCACAAAGAAGAACGAATCTATAATTGAGGGAAGTAGTGAAATAAGAACTTAAAAAATTACTCAATGTATAATTCATTTATCCCATTTTTGGTAACCACTAGGTGTCTCCTTTGGTTATTTTCCATAAAAATAATGTGAAATAGAAAGTGTGTGTTGATTATAGAGAAATAAAAAATGTAAAAGCAAAATATTACTTTCCCCAACATTTTATATACCAAGTCCTAGATGCACTAGCAAGGAAGAAATATTTGTGTTTCTTGGATGGATTTAGTGGGTACAATCAGATTCAGATTAATCTAGAGGACCAGGACAAGAAAAAGTTTTCTTGTCCATGGGGTAGTTATGATTACAAGGTATTACCTTTTGGATTATGTAATGCACTAGCTACTTTCTAGTGGGTGATACTTGGTATTTTCTCTGAATTATTACATGATTACATGGTTGGATAAATGGACGGTTTTACTACATTTGGTGATTCTTTTGTGGAAATTTTAACTAATATTAGAAAAGTTCTAAAGAAGTGTAGAGATTCACATTTATCACTTAGAAATGTAAATTTTTTTATGATAATGACTGAGGGAATTGTGTTGGGACACCATGTGTATGCTGCGAGAATCTAGGTCGATCCAGCCAAAATAAAATTTAAGGTGAACATGAAGCCCCCTACAATCCAACAAGGGGTTTATATATTCTTAGTCCATGCAAGCTACTTTAGATGCTTCCTTGAAAATTCTACAAATACATCCCTTCCATTATCAAATTGGTAGCAAAAGAAGATGATTTTCATTGAAGTAAGGAATGTCAACTTGCCTTTGATGTACTGAAGGAAACAAATTCTTCAGCTCGACCAATGTTGAGTGGTACAAATTGGAGTCTTACATTGTATACCTCTATCAACAAATTAGAATGGCCCATAGGAGCACTAATGGGCCAAAAGTAAAATCTCTTAACCCATGCTATTTACTTTATAAGAAAAAAAAAATTAGCCCCTGCTGAATTAATTACACTATAACCGAGGAAGAGTTCCTTGTGGTAGTGTATGCAATAAAATAATTTAGACACTACATCATAGGGTATGAATTTGTTATCCATACTGACCAATTTACCATCAAGTACCTCATGAACACACCAATTATAAATGACAAGGTTGCAAGGTGGTTGTTGCTGGTATAGGAGTACAACAACATAATTTTGGACATACCAGGGAAGGAAAATCATGTAGTGGACTTCCTTTCTAGACTTAACAATGAAGGTGAGAATATTCTTGTTGATGTCAGTTTCCCAGATGAAAACATGTTTTCTATCTCTACTATCTGATCATGGTTTGCAGATAGCCAACTATCTTTCTATAGGGAAACTACCACCCCAATTTTCACTCAAGGAAGGAAGAGGGTTGTGAGAATGAGTTTTCCTTATTCTTGGATTAAAGAATATATCTTTTACATAGGTCCTCACTTGATTATTTGCAAGCATGTGAGAGAAGAAAACATGCATGATGTTGGGCACCCTATATGCAAGTTAATTAAAACCAACATACAGAGTGTTCAATATAAATTGTCAACCCAGGTAAGTCTCTTATTTCAAGGATAATATGCACTGTATATGCTTCAAACACTAGGTATCTGATGCTATAAGTAAAGGATCCTAATTTTTTGCTCATCCACACTCATCCCTTAATTTAATTTACTTTCTCAAGAATAGAACCACAAGTACCTTCTTACGATTCTTAATATAGAATTAAAAGAGTCAGGAAATAAAATCTAGATTACTTTTGCAGAAAGTAAAATCCCTAATTACCAAACCATCTAAAGATCCATCCAACTTTCTTGATTCAGTTATTCTAGAAATTCAAAGTACATGAATTAAATTCAGCTATTCTATAAATTCAAAGTACAGGAATTAAATTCTACAATTATAAATGCGAAGGAACAAACTGCAAAGATCTAAAGAAAACAACAATTGAAAGAATGAGGGATGAATAGGGCGGTTACAACTATCACACAGTTGCATAAAAGACAGTTAACCTATACAGTCGATTGACACACCACACCACTGCAGTTTTACAAGAGATGCAATTACTGATCATTCAAATGACACAAAACAATCGATAACCGTTGTAGCTTACTGTAAATAAAGAAAGTTATCACAAAATCACACAACAGAATAAATAAAATACCTAATTACCTCAGCAATCCCTGTGGGAAGGTCATCCCAGCCTTCACACAGAGATGCTGGAAGTAACACACGTTAAAACGCCGAGATCTGAAGAATCAAACTCCTTGTATTAAAAGTGGCAGATGAGCACACAACCTTAGTCACAGCTGATACAATAATTTGGTTAAAATTTCAACCCCTGGCTCAGAATAGTTCCCAGTATTTATACCATTACAATTATAACATCTTCCTACTATTATCGGGAAGCCATGAAGATCTCTGATCTTTAGGCTGCCCTAATTACGATGAGATGTTACAGTCATGGAAAGATGAGAGCAAAAGATATAGAAAATCTATTATTCGAGCCAGAAATAATGATCATGATTAATTGAGAATATACTCCATGGATTGCAAATAATTTTGAGCAGCGGCGCACTATTGCCTCCAAATTTGTCGCAGTCTGTTGCAGCTACACTTGTACAGCTCACGTGGAATAATACCCTTAGACCATGTTCTTTGGGAAACGATGGAATGGATGGCGATCAACTCAGCAATGATTGTCCATCCCTCCTTTGGCATGTTCAGCCTGCTACACCTGTATTCTTTACATCTCGAATTATCTTTATAAAACCACCATATGTTAGCATAATTTAAGATGTAAATGTTGGAATATCTTTCAGAGTGGTGTGTTCCGAACTAGTAGATGGTAGCTAGTGCTTAGTATTAAAGTTTTAATGTATTGTCATTGATGGAAATCTGCTATAAAGAGAATGGGAACTAATGTCAAATGGATGTGGCAATCTACTAAAAAAGAGGCAGGCATGCAGGTATCAATGGAGAAAATCGAACAATGGGAGGTGCTAGAAATTCAGACTAAATCAGAAATCGGAAAAACTCTTAATCCTGTTGAGCGGGCGGGAAACAATCTTAATCGAAAATCGGAATATATTTACATCAGAATCTGAATGACTTTCCCAGCCACAACGGCGGAAAAGCAAAGGTTAAAGACGTGCGACTAAAAGACTGATAAGCATCGGCAGTCGGAGTTCTTTTGACTTCGGACGTGGAGTTGCTTTGGGAGCCGCAACGGCGGAAGCAACAAAGACAAGTCATCCAAAGCAATCGGAAGTTGGAAGATATTTACATCAAAAGCTGAATGACTTTCCCAGCCGCAACGGTGGAAAAGGAAAGGTTAAAGATGCACGCGACTAAAAGACTGATAAGCATCGGCAGTCAGAACTCTTTGGACTTTGGACGCGTAGTTGCTTTGGGAGCCACAACGGAGGAAGCATAGTGTATTTCTCATCTACAACAGTGGAAGTCCACAACTCAACAATCAGCCGACTAAGGAAAATACATCGAAGAAGAATACCGAGACTGAAGCCGATTAGCTTTCCGCAATGGCAGGGTATAAGCAAGTAAACTTCCGATGAATTTAAACAAGCAGCAGCTCAACTCTAGCATTGAACATGATCTTTTTGAAGAATCATGAGATGTCTATCTGTCAAGCAAGTGATGACCAAAATCACAGAAGGAGATGAACAACACAGATGGCTTAATAAGCAGAGGAAGTCTCTATATTCATAATCGAGCCCAGGTCTCTTTGAACTGGAAGCAGTGGAACATGAAGAGTCTAGCACAGTGGAATGCAGAGAGTCAGGCAAGTTGGGTATTCGAAGGGTCTTTCAGTTAGATATGTTGAGAATCTATGGTATTTGTGGAATGTGAATCGTTTTTGTACAAATCAGCATTTGTCTGTAACCGTTTCTGTAATGAACGGAGAGAATGAGAACCGACTGAAATTTATATATATATATATATATTATAGCAAGTAGAAATGTGAGAGACCTATTTTTAGAGGAGAGTAATGGTGTGCAGAGAGGGCATAGCAGCAGAGCAGAGGAACTGAAGAATGTGCTGAACAGTTGAATAGAACAAAGGAGTAGAGAGCCGATGTTGAATAGAGTAGAGTGGTTTGGTAAGCAGAGACATATCTGTATTGTTGCATTTTGATTCTATTGGAAAGTCTAGAAAATAAGGGAGGTAGGGAGGTGCTAGGGGAAACTTTATGTCTCTGTCTGCAAGTGGGTGTTTGTAGTAATTGAAGATTGGTGTCTTCACCCAGTTGGTGCTGGGTCACAGTGAGAGTTGATGCTCTCAGCAAGTTGGTTCTTGCATTTAGAGGTTGCAGCCTCTTTGAGTCGATGCTCAAATAAGATGTGATGTACAGCCATTGAAGCCTTTGACATCATAAGAAGAAGAGGTTTTTCCCTTATGGGTTTCCTCGTGAAATATCTGTGTATCATATATGTGATTAAATGTTGTGATTGAATGCTGTGTTTTATGTTATCTTCTCTTATGTTTATAACTTTGAATTCATAGCAAAGATTGACTGCCATGAAGGTTATTGATTCTAAGTTAAAAGAAGTATATTGTAACAAATATTAACTAATTGATTCACCCCCCCCCTCTCAGTTAGTTTATTCCTGTAACAATTGGTATCATAGCAGCGTTCCTTTTGGTTAAGCTAGATCCTGAAGAGTTAAAATGGCTAGTCAAGATGGATCAATAAACAAAGCACCCATATTTGATGGAAATTTTTTTTCTTTCTGGAAGGTTAGGATGAGAACATACTTATTGTCCCTAGGTGCTGATGTTTGGGAAGTAGTAGAGACTGGGTATGCAACACCTGTTTTGCTGGCATCCAAAGATGATAAGCTAGAGTTTACTTTCAATGCAAAAGCAATGAATGCTATTCTGAGTGGTCTTGCTAAAACTAAATTTGTAAAAGTAATGCATCTTGATTCTGACAAAAAAATGTGGGATAAGCTTATTAGCAGCTATGAAGGAAATGAGAAAGTTAAAGATGCCAAGTTGCAGACTCATACTCTAAGATTTGAACAACTGAAAATGAATGAAGATGAAAGTATTAGTAAATTTTTCCTGAGAGTTGATGAGTTAGTAAATGCTATGAGAGCTCTTGGTGAAAAAATAAGTGATGATGATACCTTCCTTGTTCATAAAATCCTGAGATCGCTGCCTGACAGATTCAACCCTAAAGTCTCAGCTATAGAAGAAATAAGTGATCTTAAAACATTATCTCATGACCAATTACTAGGAATTCTGACAGCCTATGAAATGAGGATTAGTAAAGACAAAAACACATCCATAGAAGCCTCTTTTAAAGCTAAAAAGAGTACAAAGGCATATGTGGATGAAATAGAAGCAAAATTTGTGAGAAGACTGAAAACGGGGTCAGGGAAATACAAAGGAAAACTGCCCTTCAAATGTTTTACCTGTGGTAAATCAGGACACTTTGCTACTAAATGCCCTCATATGAGGAAAGAGCAGAGTTTTGTAGATGAAGAGAAATTTCTAAAGAAGAGGCACAGTAAAGAAAACAAGTACAAGAAGAAAAGTTTACGTGTGAATGATGATGAATCCACAGAAACTTCAGAAAGTGAATCCTCCCATGAAGACAAAGAGAATGATTTCATGCTTATGGCTATAGAGGATATAGAGATGAGCTGTACAGAGATGAATGCTGAATATGCTATTGTGGACATGGAGGGAGAGCTAATGAGTGCTCTAGAGGAGATTGATAGACTAAGAATAAAGAAAAAAAAACAAAAACAACTATTAATCCAGTATGAAACCAATGGAAAAGACATCTCTCTAATAAAGCTAGAGCTGGAAGTGGCAAAGAAAATTGAAGAGACTCTAAAACAACAGCTAGCTGAAAGCAAAACCAGATGTGAACATCTAGAGAAAGAAGTAGTAACTGTTAAGAAGGATTTAGAAAAATTTCAAGCCTTATATCATCAGAATATCTCTAGTATCAAAGCTTCAGAAGAGCTAAATAACATTCTAAACAGACAGAGGTCACCTCAGATTAAGTTTGGTCTAGGCTATGGTCAAGGAGCAAGTAGCAGTGATTCAGAAAGCAAAGAATCATCAAACTTGATTCACTTTCAGAATAGAAAGCAGGCAGAAATCCCCAGAATAATAAATGCTGAAGCATGTAAAGAAAATAATGAGAATCGATCAAAGAGTGATAGAAAGCAAGAGAATATCGATCTAAATAGCAAATCGGTACAGTCAAGAGTTCATGAAAAGAGCCATATAACAGAATCAAGTATGCAGATCAGAATTACAATTATGAGCATCGTAACTCAATACATTACTTTTCTAGAAATCCACTGAGAGATAGGTATGCTAATTTCTTCAATGGTTATTGTTTTTGTTGTTCTAACTTTGGGCACAGAGCTGTCAATTGTTTTTACAATTTCAGAAACATTCAGAGAAGGATGTCAAATAAAAAACAGATGATACATCAATCAGCGTATAATCATATGGGTCGTGTATCTCAATTAGCTGTTAAAAGAAGAACGCAAAACAGAAATACTAACCCGTTTGATCTTCTATACAACGAAACAGAATGTTACATATGTCACAACTTTGGGCATAAAGCTACAGAATGTAACTTAAAAGAGAATAAAATAGAACCAAAGATGAAATATACAACTGAACGAAATGTATGGAGGAAGAAAGAGAGTTCTCATTGTAATCTCGTGCTCTCAGTTCAGAAACAGAAGAATCCTTGGTACATTGATAGTGGATGTTCAAAACATATGTCAGGAGATAAAGAGAAGTTTATTTCTATGTCAGAGCAAAAATCTGGGAACGTAAAATTTGGAAACGATGCACCAGGAAAGATCAGAGGCAAGGGAATGGTTAGTCTTAGCAATGGTAAAGGAAAGGATCAAGATGTGTTATTTATAGATGGGTTGAAGCAAAACCTTCTTAGTGTGATTCAAATGTGTGACAAAGGGTGTGAAATCCTATTCAGTGCTAAATATTGTAAAATTAAAAATGTTTCCTCAGGAAAACTGGTTGCCAAAGGAATAAGAACTGAGAATAATGTTTACATTTTAAAAGAAGAAAAAGAAGAGTGTTATCTCAGCAAATATGATGAAAGCTGGCTGTGGCATAGAAGACTGGGACATCTACATTTTGATCATCTAATAAAACTCAAAAACAGAGCAGCAGTAAGGGACTTTCCAAAAATATCTAAACCACGTGATGAAGTGTGTAAACCTTGTCAGACGGGGAAGTTAACCAGAACACAGTTTAAGTCAAAGAGTGTTCCCTCCACAAATAAGCTTCTTCAACTAGTTCATCTGGATCTGTGTGGCCCATCAAGGAAAGAAGGTACAGGTAAGGAGAACTATTTCATGCTCATGATTGATGACTATTCCAGACTAACATGGGTTGCATTCCTTAAAGAGAAGTCTAAAGCATTTGCTAAATTCAAGATATTTAAAGCCCTGACTGGAAATCAGACTGGAAGAAAGATTCAAGCTATTAGATATGAGAGAGGAGGAGAATTCAGTTCAAGACAGTTCAAATAATTCTGTGATGAGCATGGAATTAGGAAAGAATATACAATGGCAGGAACTCCTCAGCAAAATGGAGTGGTAGAAAGAAAAAACAGAACAGTCCAACAGATGGCCAGATCAATGATGAAGGAAAAGGATATTTCTCAAGGCTTCTAGGTGGAAGCTATCCATACAGCTGTGCACATTCTTAACAAAGCTCATTTGAGACCAAACAGTGACAAAACACCATATCATTTATGGTTTGGAAGACCTGCAACCATTAAACATTTCAGAGTTTTTGGGAGTAAATGCTATATCAAGAATAATGATGTAAATTTGGGCAAGTATGATGACAGAGCAGATGAAGGAATCTTTTTAGGATATTCTACAGAAAGCAAAGGCTATAGGTGTTATAACAAGAGGCTGCATAAAATAGTAGATTGAATAGATGTGAAAGTAGATGAAGATTGTCATGGAAATATCAGTCAAAGGAATGATGAAGGTTCATGTTTGGAAGATACAAATGAAGAGACAGAAGAACAGGTCCAAGAATCCCAGAAGGAAGAATTTGAATCATCAAAGTATGAGGAAGCTAAACCTGAACAACACACTGTACAATCTTCTTCCAAAATGATTAGAAAAAATCACCCTGAAAGCCAAATCATTGGTGATGAGAGTAAAGGTGTTCAGACTAGAAGAAAGATTTTGCAAGAATCTGAACAGTCTCATATTGCTCTTCTCTCTACAATTGAGCCCCAATGTTTTAATGAAGCCAGCAAAGACAAAGACTGGGTAGCAGCCATGAATGAAGAGCTGGATCAGATTGAGAAGAATAGCACTTGGGAACTTGTTCCTAGGCCATCAGAAAAGAATGTGATTGGTTCCAAATGGGTATATAGGAATAAATTAAATGAATAGGGATAGATTGTAAGGAATAAAGCAAGACTGGTTTGTAAAGGTTATGCTCAGATTGAAGGACAAGACTTTGATGAAACATTTGCTCCAGTGGCAAGAATGGAGGCTATCATAATGTTTCTAGCCTATGCTTGTTACAAATGATTTAGAGTATACCAGATGGATGTCAAGTCAGCATATATCAATGGAAATTTAGAAGAAGAAGTGTATGTGGAGCAACCTGAAGGCTTTTCACTCACAAATAAATCTGACTATGTATGCAAACTAAAAAAGGCTTTGTATGGGTTGAAGCAAGCACCTAGATCCTGGTATGCCAGACTGGACAAATATCTACAAGACAAAGGCTTCAAGAGAGGTTCTGTGGACAGCAATTTATATATCAAAACTAAATGTGATGACTTACTGATTGTATTGGTTTATGTTGATGACATCATCTTTGGCTGTACTAGTAATCTTTCTATTCAATGGTTTACTAACTCTATGAAATCTGAGTTCAAAATGTCAATGATTGGTGAGTTGTCCTATTTCCTTGGTCTTCAAATCTGTCAGAAACCTGAAGGTATGTTTCTTTCTCAAGAAAAGTATCTAAAGGATATGTTAAAGAAGTTTCGAATGGAAGACTCTACACCTGTGAGTACACCCATGGTCAGTGGCTGCAAGTTGAGCAAAGATGATTCTTCACCTGAAGTGGATCAAAATATGTATAGATCTATGATAGGAAGCCTGTTATATATTACTGCATCAAGACCTGATATCATGCATGCTGTTGGGATGGTAGGAAGGTTTCAAGCTGCTCCTAAATAGAGTCATCTACTAGCTGTGAAATGTATATTCAAATACCTGAAAGGTACGCTCTCTTATGGTCTGTGGTATCCCAGAAATCAGAACTTTCAGCTAATAACATATTCAGATGTAGATTGGGCTAATTGTGTATATGAAAGACAAAGTACAAGTGGCGAAGCATTCTTCTTGGGAGAGTCTTTGGTTTCCTGGCTAAGTAAAAAGCAAAGTTCCATTTCTTTATCTACTACTGAAGCAGAGTACATAGCTGATGCTACTTGTTGTACTCAAATTTTATGGATGGTTCAATATCTTGTTGATCTAGATGTAAAGTATTCTGAGCCTATTCCCATTCACTGTGACAATACTAGTGCTATCAATGTTTCCAAGAATCATGTTCTTCATTCCAAAACTAAACACATTCCCATAAAGTACCATTTCTTGCACGAACAAGTGGCTACTCAAGCAGTGTTGTTGCATTATATTCCTTCTACCGAACAGATTGCTGATATTTTTACTAAGCCTTTACCCACAACTCGGTTTGAATATCTACGTCATAAGCTGGGTGTTCAGTCCTTGCCTCAGTAACTCATGCATTGTGTTAGGGGGAGTCTTTGTTTATTGTATATCTTATTTTTGGTTACAGCATGGAATGGCAGTTCGTTTTCTTAGTGCATCTTGTGAGGGGGAGACTAGTCATCAGACATACCATATCTGCCCAGGTTTATCCTTTGTCCTTCATGTCAAAGGGGGAGAAATGTGACCAGTTGAATGAGATATTGCCATCAATGTCAAAGGGGGAGATTGTTGGAATATCTTTCAGAGTGGTGTGTTCTGAACTAGTAGATGGTAGCTAGTGCTCAGAATTAAAGTTTTAATGTATTGTCATTGATGGAAATCTGCTATAAAGAGAAGGGGAACTGATGTCAAATGGATGTGGCAATCTACTGAAAAAGAGGCAGGCACGTAGGTATCAATGGAGAAAATCGAACAGTGGGAGGTGCTAGAAATTCAGACTAAATCGGAAATCGAAAAAACTCTTAATCCTGTTGAGTGGGGGGGAAAAACTCTTAATCGAAAATCGAAAGATATTTACATCAGAAGCTGAATGACTTTCCCAGCCGCAATGGCAGAAAAGCAAAGGTTAAAGACGTGCGACTAAAATACTCATAAGCATCGGCAGTCGGAGTGCTTTTGACTTCAGACGCGGAGTTGCTTTGGGAGCCGCAACGGCGGAAGCAACAAAGACAAGTTGTCCAAAGCAATCGGAAGTTGAAAGATATTTACATCAAAATTTGAATGAATTTCCCAGCCGCAACGGTGGAAAAGGAAAGGTTAAAGATGCGCACGACTAAAAGAATGATAAGCATCGACAGTCAAAATGATTTGGAATTCAAACGCGTAGTTGCTTTGGGAGACGCAACGGTGGAAGCATAGTGTATTTCTCATCCGCAATAGTAGAAGTCCACAACTCAACAATCAGCCGACTAAGGCAAATACATCGGAGAAGAATACCGAGACTGAAGCTGATTAGCTTTCCGCAACGGCGGGGTATAAGCAAGTAAACTTCCGATGAATTTAAACAAGCAGCGGCTCAACTCCAGCATTGAACATGGTCTTTCTGAAGAATCACGAGATGTCTATCTTTCAAGCAAGTGATGACCAAAACTGCAGAAGGAGATGAACAGCACAGATGGCTTAATAAGCAGAGGAAGTCTCCATATTCAGAATCAAGCCCAGGGCTCTTTGAACTGGAAGCAGTGGAACATGAAGAGTCTAACACAGTGGAATGTAGAGAGTCAGGAAAGCTGGGTATTCAAAGGGTCTTTTAGTTAGAGATGTTGAGAATCTATGGTATTCGTGGAATGTGAATCGTTTTTGTACAGATCAGCGTTCATCCGTAGCTGTTTCTATAATGAATGGAGAGAATGAGAACCGACTGAAATATATATATATATATATTATAGCAAGCAGAAATGGCGTGAGCTATTTTTAGAGGAGAGTAATGGTGTGCAGAGAGGGCAGAGCAGCAGAGCAGAGGAACTGAAGAATGTGCTGAACAGTTGAACAGAACAAAGGAGCAGAGAGCCGATGTTGAATAGAGCAGAGTGGTTTGGTAAGCAGAGACATATCTGTATTGTTGCATTTTGATTCTATCGAAAAGTCTAGCAAATAAGGGAGGTAGGGAGGTGCTAGGGGAGACTTTATGTCTCTGTCTGCAAGTGGGTGTTTGTAGTAATTGAAGATTGGTGTCTTCACCCAGTTGGTGCTGGGTCACAATGAGAGTTGATGCTCTCAGCAAGTTGGTGCTTGCATTTAGAGGTTGCATCCTCTTTGAGTCAGTGCTCAAATAAGATGTGATGTACAGCCATTGAAGCCTTTGACATCATAAGAAGAAGAGGTTTTTCCCTTATGGGTTTCCTCATGAAATATCTGTGTATCATATATGTGATTAAATGTTGTGATTGAATGCTTTGTTTTATGTTTTCTGCTCTTTTGTTTATAACTCTGAATTCATAGCAAATATTGAATGCCATAAAGGTTATTGATTCTAAGTTAAAAGAAGTATATTGTAACAAATCTTCACTAATTGATTCACCCCCCCCTCTCAGTTAGTTTATACCTGTAATAGTAAAGCCCTGATTACCACAATCCTAAGTGATGGCCTCCTTTTTTGCTTGCTTACCGCCCTATTTTTAGTTTGAATTTATAAGGAACCAGGCATCTTTGACTCCATCTTGTTATATATATTATGTTCAAATATATATTTTCACGGACTATATCCCAAGGTTCTTAAAACAGGTAAATTTTTGGTATTTTCATTATTTTGTTTATCATTTCGATGGATTTCAACTTATAATTAAAAACTCTAACTTATGATAAAAAACATTGATCCTTTGTCAAAGTCTTGTTTCCCGCATAGTTACCTTCTTTTCCTGGTGGCTTGATCCCACACCTATTCCGGCACTCATTGAGCATGTATCGATTGGTTCATATCTATGGGGGATTTTTTTGCCCGAAATAACATATGGGTTTTGCATTCAATAGTTTCAATATCGACCATGAGCTACCTATTGGCATTATGTAGCCTTTCTTTGTCCAAGAATCGTGGTCCCTAATCTTAAACAATGCATGGGTTCCAGGCTACTTGATCGCTGATTTGCAAAGGATCTTAATAAAATCTGATGTCTTAACCTATTTTCTGCATTGGATCAGTTGTTAGTTGTTTTAATCCTCCTAGATAAGCATAGATCTTTTGGGCAGGTTCAACCCTTTTTAGTGGTCGACCCGTGATGTAATTTGAGCTATAAATATGTATGTGAAAACTTAAAAGGATCGATATCATATACTATAAAAACTCTAATTTCAAGTTGTTAATCTACTACTGCATTTTACTTTGAACCTTCAGTTGTTAATCAACCCTTGTTACATATGCATAGTTCTGTTTTATTCCTATTACTGTAAGCAAAATCATACATCATTTCTCCATGATACTTTTTTTATATGTATGCCTGCAGTTTTATAAATAAATAAACAGGATTTACAAGACTCGTGATTGAAAATATATATATGTTTGCGTTGGATTTTGTTGTATTACTGAATGTGTGTATATAGACTTGTTTATGTTAATGAGCATCTGTAGACAGAGTATTTAAGTCATGATTAATCCTAGCTTTTATTTGTAGATTTAATTTGGTGAATCGTAGGTTTGAGAGAATCAGGAAGAGTAGTTAAACATGTTGAATTTGAATTTCTTTTTCTTTCATTTCCAGTAGCTAGATCATGTTGTAGGATTCAGTAATTGAGTGATTGAACCTCATGCCAGAGTCTGTAGGTTATAATTTTTAGAATTTCTGTATAAAAAATTTAGAATATGTATTGTTTTTTAAAGATTGTGAGGAATTTGGATGAAATTAGAGAGAGAGAGAGTTTGCAGCCTGTTAATATTTGAAATTGTGTATTTTCTAGTGTGTTCTGATTTCTTTTATTCATCCTCTCATCCATTCTTAGCCATAGATTGATTTAGTTTGAAGGCTTAGCATAACTGTTTTGGAATTTAATGATGAATGTTAGACCCCTCAGTTTGATTGAATTGAGTTGAAACATAGATTAGCTAAAACCCTATTTTTTAGCTCTGTATGAATATTCTTTTTCCAATTTGCTTTTATAAGCATAGAGTTCAAGCCGTGTTGTTTCTTTTATTAGTGAATAGGTAAATTTATTTCAGTAATTATCTTGTAAATGACAGTGTTGGTGTGAAGTAGAGGTGGTAGTCTTAAAGGTAATAAAATTCTAATTCATGTAGAAGAGTTATTGTACTTGAAACAGATTCCTTTTTTATGATTGAGCAGTTTTGGAACTCTAGTGTGTATAAAGAAGAGTTTATTACATAGAGAAGTTATGTTGGAATTGTTTGAAACATTAAAGATTCACTAAATAGAATTTCTTTTGCATGTAAGTTTGAGATTTGAGATCTCTTTTGACAGTAGGATCTCCTTTAAGATTGGAACATTTGATTGCTTAGTTGCTTTGATTCTAAGAGTTAGAAAATTAAAGGCAGATTTGTTATTGGTATGTGGAGATTTTGGAAAATAGATTAAAAGTTAGTATGGTTTGAAATTGATTTAGGTTTCATTAATTGAACTTGGTAAACTTAAATTTTTCCTATTTGGATTGTAAACAGCAATTAGAGATTGGTTCTTTTCCTAGATTAGACTTGACAGCTTTTGATCTTTGTTGCTCAAGAGAGTAGTTAGTTTTATGAACTACATTCTTTCTCTTTGCATGTGAGTATATTGAAGTCACCCTAGGAATTAGATTTAAACTATTTTACCCCACACATATAGTGTAGCAACTTGAAGTTTACATGTCCCGGCCAATAATTAAATTTAAGGTAAATTGCTTGATTATATTTTACCCAACACTAAGCATTAATAAAATAAGACAATGATTAACCATACCTGCATGAATTGAGGGGCCAAGTGAAGGAAAAACATATATTTGGTATGCATAATAGAGTACGATAAGGAAAAAAGACGTAGATAAGGGTGGTCAAAAAGGGGTCATTTTTGGGCCCACCACTCCCCGCAACTGTCCTCTTGCATGGCCTCATGCAACAACCTCCATTATTCTGAATATGAATTTGACATTGTGCTTCGTTCATGGAGAGAAGAAAAGTTGTATGGGAATTCAAATGTCCCTTGTTTTTCTACAAATCCCTTATGGACAACCCAATATCTCCAACATTTCTGCTCTTCTGCTCTTGTTAGCGAGAAATATCCCCTGTATGGTTTTGCTGGCCACCAGATGAGAGGAAATTTAAATTTGAGTCCCATCCAATTAACCCCACATTCCCTCATGCATCCAACATAACCCTCAACCCTAGAAAGTTCTTGTTCAAAATTCCTGTAACACTAGGCGTCCCTATTTCTAAGGGTTGAAGAGGAAACCTGCCATTTGTGCTGAATACCTTCCAAAGCCACTCATTGATGCATGGAAATATGGCTGGTACAAGTAGAAATAACCCTTTCTTGAAGTTCCATTATATGTTGAATTTGGATGGGACATGAGAGTACACTTTGATGTCTAGCAAGGAGAAGACGAGGATTCTGAGGTTCACTTCGAATCCAAAGATTAGAGTGGGACTCATTGTGAGAGAAAGTTTGTAAAGACCTTTCCCACTAAACATGATTGCTCACAAAGGAGGCAAAATCCCTCAGTTGAACATCACCTGAGAAAGGGACAGGATTCGAATGGAAGTCCAAAGGGAAAGCCAAGTCATGCAAATAAATCTCACACAACAAATTTTGGTCCTCAAAATCACTTCCCATAAATGTTTCCAGGAATTTAGCTGAGGTTGCTATTTCATATGGCCTCCCTTCTTTTACAGCCCTCAGTTTAAACCAAATTAATTGCTTAAATAAAAATACAGGGTAAGAGGAAGATGGTACTCTGGTACCCAACAATTCCTGAGAAAGAGTATACAGCTGATCTTTTTCCACCTGCATGGATTTGAACTTTTTAGCTCCTTTAGCTCCTTCTGTAACTCCTCCCCACAGAGTTTCTGGGTCATGAGTTCTTCTGCCCATTTTTCCTTCAAATCCCTGATGGTATTTCTATGTTCAATGAGGGAAACCATCCCTTCTTGATATCTCTCCACCTGACTCCTCCACTTCCTCACTTCTATTCTCAAGATAGAGAGTTCTTTTGTCAGCTTGAGGATTTCTTCTTCTTTAAGATGTATTTCATTATCAGAATCCAAATTGATAAAATTTTGAGGAAGTTGAGTCCATACCTTATCACCTGATGTGCCAAATTGAACATCCTGTACTTCTGAGATCACTTCTGGGGGTGCTAGTTCTTGTGTAATAGCGTCCCTTCCTAGAATTTCTCCTGCAGCAACTTCAACCATAGGTGTTTATGAAACAACTTCTGGAGATATTGGTTCTTGTGTAATAGCACCCTCTCTTTGTAGTTCTCCTATAGCAACTTTAGTAGATGATTGCGAGGATGTTGGTTCTTGTGGGACAACCTCCTCCTGAATTTTAATCTCCTTATCTACCTGATTATCAGCTGCAGCTTCGACAATGGGATGCAAGGCCACTGGTTCTTGTGTAATAGAGCCCCTCCCTTCTCTTTGTTCATGTTGCTGGGATTGTAGAGTTTCTTTCATGTATTTTTCAATATGGATCTGTTCCTTGAGTATTTTAGTGTCCCCCGAGGATTGTGATTGCATTTGTTCATCCTCTCCTAAATCCAAATTAGGAATGATGTCCATATTGAAATTGACTTCTTGTTGCAGCCTGAGAGTCTCCATAGAAATGTCCAGGGATGTTGGTTCTTGTGTAGCAACATCCTGGTTAACTTCCTCATTTTCCTACTATTGGGATTCTATTTCTATTATCTCTGTGTCCTGAGACGGTTCAAGATTCATAGTGCAAACTTCTTCATTAAATTCCAGAATATTTTCAATCCTTGGTTCTTCTTCCCCCATTTGGGTGGAAACTTCAACAAGAATATTCAAGGATGCTGGTCCTTGTGTATCAACATCCTGTTCAACCTCATCATCATTCTATAGCTGGGGTTCCATCTCTATTAGTTCTGTGTCCTGAGAAGGTTTAGGAGTCACATCATTGTTATAGCTGATTTCACCACTCCAGGTGAATCACACTTTGTATGGCCTTCCCCTGTCCCGCTGCAGACTACTTAGACCCTATCGACCATTTTTTTTCCTTTGATGTTTCCTTGATCATCCCTAAAAATATGTGAAAAATGATACACGTGACTTTTAAACCTATAAGCACGTATATACGCGGGTTTGACCACTAAAACCACGTACATCGGGATGTGTGAATAATACAAATCCTTTTGGATTTTTCCTTGACATGGATTCGACTCATTTGACTCCTAGCCTTCCCTATGCCTTAAGATCGCTCGGATTTGACCTTTCATTACCCCTTTGGAAGTTATATAAGGAACCCCTTGGTACATTGAAGGCAAGAAGAGAGAATTGAGAGCAAAGAAACTATAGTCCATTGTTGCTGGAACTTATGCTTGAGTATGCATCCCTTTGTCCCTTGGAGCACTAGTGTGTTCTTCCCAAGCTTGCCTTTTGCTTGTGACCTTGCTATCGAGAGATGGAGGATTGAGGTGGTGGAGGCCCAAGTGGGGGATTCAGTTTCTCCGGTTAGCAGACGTGTCGTTAGAGGTTGTATCTTGTAATCTCTGATTTATATTAATAGAAATATCTTTTCCTGTCCAATAATGTGTGTTTGAATGAATATTTTATCCATGGGATTATGTCAAATGCTTGTACATTATTGATTATATATGCGAGAATAGATATAACACCATGATATATAGAATGCTTGTATTGTTTACTTGTTGTTGAGGAAGTAATTTATCAATTCAAGCTGAAGATTGGAAAGCTCAACGAGGATCTACTTCAACCGTCCGGAATAAGGTACGAGGTTTGATCCTTTAGTGTTAGACATTTAATTTCTATTGCATATTGGAAAGGATTGATTTCTGGAGTCAAGCTGTCTTTTGTGGTACCCCAAGCCATAAGAATTTCTCTCCATAACAGAATTGGTGACTCCACTGGAGAGTTCCTAGTAGTTGTCCTTTGGGGGTTGTTTTATTGGCATTCAATGAATTTGAATTTCTCTTTCTCTCTTGTTTCTGTGTCGGGTCTGGGGGCATGTATGCTTGGTAGTGTCTGATTGGTGTGAATTTTGTCTCAACCTATCTATTTTCCTTGAGTTTATGCACCTTTCTTCCTGTACACAAGTTTTTAACTCACAGTCGTGTATACACGCGGGTTTCTCTGCGATTTCCGCGTATACATGCGGGTTTACTGCAAACAGTCGCATATGCCCTTGCTTTTGCCTTTTTGTGGGAGTTAATTGGTTGTTGGGTGAATTTTGATATTTGTTGAGTCTCCTTTGACGCTGCCTGAGTCTGTTTAGACCTCTGTTTCTGACCAGGAACGTTTTTTTAGGCTAATTTTTTTTTTTTTTAAAAGGTTCTTGTCATGGCATTTTTTATTTTTTGTTTGAGATTAGTGCATTAGAGGTCTTTTACCTTAGTGCTTTGATTCAGTGCTGTTTGTGTGTGCTTGCAGAGTCTAGGGTTCGCAGAGTCATTCTTTTTCTTTTTGCATCTCATTTTATTTCAAAAAATCCAAAAACATTTGCTTATCATCATGCATTGCATTTTGCATCTTTGCATTGTACTTGCACTAGATTTGCTTTGGAGTACTAGTTAGGACTTCATATAGGAAAATTTGCATTCATCATTTGAAGAAAAATTGTGCATTTCACGTAGTAGCATACCTTGTTTTCATGGACACAATGCATTTGCATTGATTGTTAGGTGTGCGTTTTACTTCATGTTGTGTCATAACACCAATAGTTGCACAGTCATATCCCTTTTTTGAGTAATAAAAACAATTAAAATCAATGCTAAAGTAAAATGAATTACACTCTTTTCTTTTCTAGGGTGCACCAACAAGGCTTAGGTTTTAGGATCTTGGAATAGTTCATTGTAAGTTAATTCTCCAACATCACTAAACAACAACATGTATGTGTCTGTCCAGGTGAGTGTGTGAAATCCTTGGTATAACCAATGTTTCTCAAGATCCTCCTCTCAAAAGGGAGTTAAGCACGAGGCAGTGTGAGCGGTTATTGATTGGGATGACCCCTAGTCATAACTGAGTAGCACCAGAGATATTTCCAGGATTGTATTTTTATTTGGGGGCTCTTTTGAGAGTTTTGGGATTTGCTACCCTGCCCATACGGTTAATCCCGCCTGCGACTGTCTGCCTGAGCATTGATTATATTGAGGTGACCTTAGTGGCCTTACCTAGGATATCGAGGGGGTACTTTGCAGGTGTTATTCTTCGGGTGTCCCGGCCAGGTTGGGGTCAGACAGCACAGTCGCTTTACGCGTTGAAGCTGAGGGCCACAATAATTGGTTACGTACCTTCGCTTGTTGTGTATGGGAGTCTCAAGCCTCTCCTAGGCAAGACATACCTACTTCATTTGGGAGCTCATTTATCCAGCCCTTGTTTACCTGCATTTGGCTTTAGATTTTATTAGTGATTTCTCTGTGCATGATAGTTAGCCTAGGGTTTATGTAAATAGAGAGTCTTTTCTATTTTTTGAGTCATTGTGGATTCGGGTGCGGCTCCTCGTCGTTCTCGTCGTTTAGCAGGACTTCCACCTTCTACTTCTCCTCCTCCTTTGGGAGAGAGACCTAGACAGTCCAGGTAGACTATTTTGCACATTGATTCACACACCATGGGAGACCATTTAGAAGGTATTCCTGAACCACCTTCTCCCATTCGTGTAGACGATGGGGAGTTTACTCCTACTTACGATCCTTCACCTGACTTGGCTAAGTTAGGTCCCATGATTTCTGAGATAGGAACTATGCATGATAGGCCTACTTACTCTAGGGTTGATTCCCCATTGATGCGTTACTGGTATGGAATGCCAGAGGATGCCGAGACTCATTTTGAACCCGCTAGTACTAGCTACGGTAGTTATGCTATGCCTGGTTTCCCTACACATGATTTGGCATTTCATGTCGAATCTGACTTCAAACCTAACACTATGCCTGGGGGAAATCTCATTCCTTACCATGCGGAGAGGTTTACGAGCACTAGTCACATTGCACCTTCCATCCTAGTGGTGGAAGTTACATCACATATCCCTCCTAGGTCTAGGGTTAGCGATCCGATTAGGATACCAGATCCGAGACGAGTGACGATAGGCAGTAGCACGTACATTATTACTCATATTCCTTCGTACTCAGTCCTTAGTTCTTCAAATGTACATCCTCCACCTTATTCGCATGGTCCTTCGAGCCGACATATGGCTATGAGTCAGGTCCGTATTGTGGTTACTAGACCGATTGTGTCTCAGGTTTACATACCGCCCGTTGCTTCGGGAGGCTATGTGCATACTTCTAGAGGTCATGTTACTACTTCCGGGGTGTGTATCCCTACTTCCAGTATGTATATCCCTACTTCCGGAGCGTATCTTCCTACCTACGGAGTGTCTCATGGGGCATCGCATGCGATGACTTATGGACCCTATTATGGGACACAGTATGGACAGGGTTCTTCACCTTATGGAGGCGGGTATCAACAAACTACTTACTCTCCTAATTATGGCTTTGTAGCTCCTACTAGTCAAGGTCCAATGCACTATGGTGCTTCCACGCCACCCTATACGGGTCATACAGGAGGAGGACACTATGACCAAGGCCATGGTGGTAATCAACCCTATATGAATCAGGGAGCATTCCATCGACCTCATCATCCTCATCTCCCTTTCCTTGTGATGCTCAATCTTTCTGACTTATCGATATTGACGAACGATCCTGTGGCTCATGACCCGGCTTGGCCGGTTGTCCCTACCAAGCTTCCTTCAGACATACCTAAGTTCGAGGGAAAACCGGGAGAGGATCCGAGCGAACACGTTACTACGTTTCATCTATGGTGATCTTTGAATTCCTTACATCAAGACTCAGTCCATTTGAGACTATTTCAATGCACCCTTACAGGGCCTGCCGCGAAATGGTATATAAAGTTACCTAGGGGAGATTTCCCTTTGTTTGATGACCTTGCAATGACTTTTCTTAATCACTTCCAGCTACTAGTGCGTTATGACATTGGTACTGAACTCTTGTCGACATTTCGGCAAGATAAAGCCACACATATCTCTGATCATATTCAAGAGTGGTGTAGACAAAAGAGGTTAATTAAAGCTTTTATACCACCGAAGTTCCTCCTCGAGTGGTTCCTCAAGTCGTTATTGCCATATATAGTGAAAGATGTTTCCACATCCGGAGTGCAGAATGAGGAACAAGCAATTTTTAGGGCATAGGAACTGGACTTGATTTATGCTCATTCTAGTTTGTTGTATGAGATTATTCCCAATGCTCCTCATTCCAATTTCGATCCCAAAGTCAAACCCAGACCATATGCCGATGGCATTGTGGGTTGTGCAAGTGCGAAACCTGTGGATTCGGTTGAAAACAAGTTAGTCAATTTTCAATCAACCAATCTGCTTCGGGACAAGCTACGGCTTCGTCTCAACCCACCCAAACGATGAGTGTACTTTCTGTGCAATCGTCGGACCAGAAGGGTAACCAGCAGCCTGGATGGAATAGAAAAAAGGGTAAAAATAATTGTAAGGGTGGGAATAAGAATGAGAATGCTAACAATAATGACAAGAATGGCCGAAATTTTGGGGGGGACAAGCAAGCTAAAAGTAGGGTTAAGTTCCCTTGCAAGTTATGTAAGGACGATCACCTCACTTACTTGTGCCCTCGTATTGAAGAAGCTTCGAGATTCTTGGCACAGGGCCCAGCTATGCTAACTACCCCTTTACCGCATAATCAAAATATGAACTCAAAGTCCCATGACCAGTCTGGTGACGATGATCCGCTGAAGGGTAGTTCATGGGTGCATTAACATGGTCCATGTTGCAAAAGTTGTGACCCGTGCGAAAGATTATGGTTCATCACAACCCAGCCCAGGCAAAGAGCCTGATCCACCAGGGTCCCCTTTGCGCATTGAGAAGCCTACAGATAAACCTGAGGCTACACCTCACATTCCTAAGGGATTCCTTAAGCATTTAGGGCATAATCCAAATTTCCAAGCCACCCAAAATTATTCAGTTGTCGAGGATTTGGGCCACACTCCTTGTGCGATGTCTGCATTAGAAGTGCTTTAGATTTTTCCTTCACAAAGGAAGGTGTTGCTTTCTGCCCTTGGTGTGAATGACGATAACTCTTCCTCTGTGATCAAATTTGAAACCGGAGGACTTCAGCCTTGCTTTCCCTACTATGTGTCTCTTTTGGTTCATGTAGAATGTCTTAATATGACCGTCAAGTGCAATGTGATTGACAAGGGCGCTGCTGGTTCTGTGATGTCTTTATCCTATTGGAAGGGTCTGGGTTATCCTGAGCTATCTAAATCAGCGACTATATTAAATGCATTCGATGGGAGATCTTTTAGGCCACACGACATCCTTCCTTCCCTTAAATTCCATTTGGGGGGGAAGACCGTTGTGATAGAGTTCGAGGTGGTTGATGTGCCCCTTGACTACAATCTATTTCTAGGTAGGAACTGGATGTACAATATGGAAGCCGTTGCTTCTTCCTTGTTCTGTATTGTATTCTTTCCACATAATGGGAAGATCGTAATGATTGATCAAATGAAATTCAAGAATCTGTCTGTTACCGCATCTTCGGGAGCTTCGATCCTGATCGTTGAGAACTCTTAGCTGGCAACTGGGAGTGTGGGTGTAGGCATGTATCCATCCCTCATGGGAAGCTTTAGTTGTCCTACACTGATCCTCATGATAGGATCTAGTTCCGATGAGGCTTTTACATCTACGAAATCGGTGTCTTTTCACACGAGTCATATGGAAGATCCTTAGATTCTTCCTACACCGAGTACTTCAAGTGATCCCATCGAGACGAACATGTCGTTTCCTGCAGCTATGATAGCTTATCAAGCTAATCTCAAGTGTGTTGCAGAACATAGTCCTTCCTCTTCGCGGACGAAGGAGGAGGACCCTTATGTCCAGCCGGCATGGGCAGTACAGTCTTCTCACACACATGACTACCTTGATATGGTTTTCCCTTCGGATGAAGTGAGTATTGAGGCTATGTCAGGAGTTGAGCCACCATGGGAGGAACTCCATCATAGATCATAATTTCTCTCAGAGCTTGACCGCTTGGAGCATGAGGACTTTAGGGCAGTTCTTAGTCAGGGAGTTGGTAGTCATGTGGTTCCATTAAGCTCTCCTGGTCTGATGGCTGATGGAAACATGGCGAACATATTGTCAACGATTCCTATCAACATCTCTCGCAATCCTGGCATGATAGAGAATGTCTATATTGGGGCAGAATGTTCCCATGCTGAGATTCTGGAATACACCGAGCTATTTAAGGAATTCCGTGATATTTTTGATGGTATTACGACGAGATGCCAGGTATTGACCCTCATATTGTCAAGCATGAGATTAATACTTACCCCAACACTAAGCCTATTCGACAATGTTTACATGCGGTGAATCCTAGGAAAGCACCCGCGATTAAGGCAGAGATAGAGAAGTTGTTGAAAGCTGGTTTCATCTATCTCGTTCCCTTGACGGAGTGGGTTTCAAACCCCATTCTGGTGGATAAGAAGCAGGGAGTGATCCGCATATGCACTGATTTCCATGATTTGAATCACGCCTATCCTAAGGACAACTTTCCCACACCATTTATAGATCATATTTTGGATGAGTGTGTGGGTAGCAAGGTGTTCTCCTTTATGGATGGCTTTTCTGGATATAATCAGATACAGATTAAACTTGAGGACCAACATAAGACTGCATTTATTTTTTCTTGGGGAACATTTGCATATTGGAAAATGCCTTTCGGCCTTAAAAACACCGGAGCTACATTTCAGCGGGAAATTACCTTGATCTTCCACGATCTCAAGTCAATTATTGAGGTATTTTTGGATGACCTCGCTGCTCATTCTCGCATGAGAATGCGTCATCCCTATCACTTGAGATTGGTATTCAAAATATGGCAGCACTATTCGGTTAGACTAAATCCTCACAAGTGCATCTTTTGTGTGAAGTCAGGGCGTTTTTTAGGGTTCATCGTTTCTAAAGAGGGTATAAGAGTCGACCCTTTGAAGGTTGAGGCAATACTTCAGTTGTCTCCCCCAAAGAATATTCGTCATATTTAGTGTTTTCAAGGCATGGAAAACTTCTTATGAATATTTGTTGTTAGCTTTGCCAATTTGACTAGAGGCTTCATGCGTCTCTTGAAGAAGGACACCCCCTTTTATTGGGATGAGTGAGCCCAGGAGTCCTTCAATGCACTCAAGCGAGCCCTAGCATCGGCCCTAGTGATTAGTCCTTTGGATTATAGCCGCGATTTTCTATTATATGTGGCTGCGTCCCTAGAGATGATTGGTATGGTTTTGGTTCAAGAGGATGAGGAGCTCCAATAGCATGTCATATATTATTTGAGCCAAAACCTTATTGATGTAGAGATTCGTTATTCTCATGTCGAGAAGCTTGATTTAGCTACCGTACATGTGGTTCAGCGGTTGAGACATTATATTCTCCTTTGCCAGACCTTGGTTGTGGCCCATGTCAAACCGTTTCAATTCGTCCTCACCCGAAGGATGATTGGGGGAAAATATAATAAATGGATTGTCATTCTGCAAGAATTCGATCTCGAGTTTGTTTCGGCAAAGTCAAAGAAGTCTTTAATTTTTGCAGAGCTTATATCGGATTTCCCGAGCGAGGCCGAGGAGTTGGTTTGTGAAGATACGTTTGTCGATGAACACATCTTCTTAATCTCAACGTTAGACCCATGGTATGGGGATATCATAATATATTTACAAACACTGAAGACCCCTACTCACCTCTCGCGAGATGAACGACGATGATAATGTCATGTCTCTAAGAACTACATCATAGTGGACAATACTTTGTACTGTCATGGGGTAGATTCCATTTTACAACATTGTTTAACTCATGAAGAGGCTGAGGTAGTGCTGAATGATTTCCACAGAGTGGCATGTGATGGTCATTTATCTGGGATTTCTACAGCTCAAAAGATTTTAAGAGTAGGTTATTTCTGGTCATCGATCTTTAAGGATTGTGTTGACACGGCCAAGAGGTGCCACCCTTTCCATGTGTTCGCACGTAATATGCACTCGAAACCTACCTCGTTACATCCCATTATCATCGCCGGTCCCTTCACTAAGTGGGGGCTCGATTTTATGGATTGCAACCCAGCGTTGGCTGGGGGGCACCATCACATTATAGTGGCTGTTGATTATTTCATGAAATGGGCTGAGGCTATGCCTACAGTAAAATACGATAGTGAGACAGCCGCTCACTTTGTGTTCAAACAAATTATTACTCTGTTCGAGATTCTGAAAGAGCTTGTCACTAACCATGGTTCGCACTTTCAGAACCGTATGATGGAAGAGTTGGCATCGAAGTTAGGGTATAAGCAAGAGCATTCATCTTCTTACTACCCCCAAGTGAATGGACAGGTAGAGGAAGTGAATAAATCACTCAAATCCATTCTCCAACGAACCATCACACAAAGCAAGAATAATTGGCACATTATGTTATATCCCTCTTTGTGGGCATATCAAACCGCTGTTAAGACTGCCACTGGTTTTTCTCCATATCAGCTTGTACATGGAGTGGAGTCGATATTGTTGGTTGAATGCGAAATTCATTCGGTGAAGCTAGATGTATAAATCTTACCAGACACTTCCCCATTGGATGAGCATTTGGTTCACCTTGAGAAACTTGATGAGCAGCGTCGGGATGCCTTGGTGGCTCTAGAAGTCAATAAACGTCATGTAAAGGTCAAGTATGATAAATCTGTTCGTCCAAGGAGGTTTAGTGAAGGAGACTTGGTCCTTTTGTGGGATCAACTGAAAGAACCCTTGGGGGCAGGGAAATTTAATCCTATGTGGCATGGTCCTTACATGGTCAAGCGTGTGTTAGAGAAGGGTGCGTATGAGTTGGTGGATTACGAAGGAACGGCCTTGGCAGAGCCTAGAAATGGGCTCTATCTCAAGAAATACTATGCATAATATTTAGCCAAGGCTGCTTGTTGTATATTATTATACAGCTTTGCATAGTTAGGTCTTTTTTATCGTGATCGGGTTTGTGATTAGTTTCCATTTCTTTTGGGTAGATTTCAAGGGAATATTCCACCTACATAGGATTCACGGATGGTGCAAGCCATCACACTCAACACTCAGCCTCCGCTGCTTGGGTGATTTATACTCCTATGGGTCAAGTACTGTCTTCAGGAGGCATATGTCTACGACCATATTCCAACAATGTTGTTGAATACAACGTTGTTATCAAGCTTTTACAGGATTCCATTTTACATGGCATTCTATCTCTTGAGGTATGTCTTGATTCAGAGTTAGTAGTGTCACAGCTCAATGGTTTGTACCATGTTAGAGAGATTCGACGTTATTGAGAAGATTCTTACGTGTGAGATTGTTAGAACGACAATTTGACAATATAACATATATACATATTCCAAGAAATAATAATCAAGTTGCTGACTCATATGCTAACTACGTATTAGATTGGCATTTGTTTCATTCACAATAAATTAATCACAAACACAATTTTTATACATGTAAATAAATAAATCGATCACCATAAAACTTTTTATATATACATCAAAAATGTGATAATACATAGTGTCATGATACAAAATTGGGGCTTTCAAGCCACCATCATATAATACACGGCCGTACAAAATGCATACTCTCCCAGGTGTCTAATCCTGTGGAGGAGGAGGAGGGTTGTGATCATGGTAGGTCACTACGGCTCTAGCTAACCATCGGAATAAATGCACCCATGCGCGTGGTACACCCACCACCTGCCGCTGCATAGCCTCAGGAAAGTCCTTGACTTGCGCCATGGGAACTCTATGTGTCAATCTCACAAAATTGGTATGAATGCTCTGGAGCGTTCGCTCCGCATCCACACCCGTGATGTCATCTCCTCTTCCCCTATGATGAGGGAAGCCCTCTGGCCACCGTGGTCCCACATCTGCACACAAATGGTAGATGTCACTATGTATCATCACCCAAAAATATGTCTTTTTGATTCCATATAATCAAGAAAATACAAAAAAATTAAATAACTCAAAATTTAAAAAGAGAGGGTCGAGATTCATTACCTATATCACCATATGTCGATCCAGGTGGTAACGGCATGTCCGGGTCCCCCCAGAAATCTATCCCTGCATAGGGGTAGTCATCGATGGCAACTATCTGTCATCTCCACCACGGAAAGAAGTCGGCTGGATATGGGTTGGCCACCCTACCACCCCCCAGTCTTCGCATAACATCTTCCCAACGCCGTTGGGCCAGATATCGAACCCCGTGAAGAGGAATGTCCACTCTGGGGCTCAATCCTAGAACACGCTCGAAGAAAAACGTGCTCAAAATACTGTTGAACCTGAATTTCCGCACTCTTCTTGCCTTACACTCATTGAGCTGATGTTTCATGTTGCTCAGTAGTGTAGTGCTCTAGTCGTATATCATGGGTCTCATGCACTCCACTGCATAGAACATCAGAGGCCGCAAGGCCTGGTGGAGTGATGCCAAGCCTGCTATCCTGCCCAGTGTCAATAATATGGCCTTTATGCCCAGTACCTGTATAGCATTGGTAGGGACTTCACTCCCCACCTTCTCGGTGTCTGGATAATAGTACACTGCAATGTACTCGTCGATAGTCAGGCCACCTCCTAGCCCACCACGGGAACGAAGGATCACCACTTCCCCTCGTCTAGAAATCCCAGTGATAAAGTATATGTCCTCCACCTCTATGGTGAGGAACATCCCATCTATATGGAAGGACTCTGAGTTTGGATCCCAGTAATCCACCAGCATCTGTAATAGTCTTGGTTTGGCCCTCAAACAACCAAGACACCAAAACTTGTAGAGTTCGCATGCACGTAGAGCTTGTTGAGCCATTAAGTCAGCCCTTACTGCTTCCTCTACTTCACCAGGCTCATTCTCTCTCCACTCTAGGACCATCCTGCACAAGAAATCACAAATTTTCCCATTAGTTTATTGAAAAAACCATATGTGCGGCCTCATATGCGACCATTTTCAAAATAGTCGTATATGTACGCGGGTTTGAGGCCATTTTCCGCATATATCCAGCCCTATACGCAGAAAAAAACTCGATTTCCATGTGGGCCGCAGCACCCATTTTGGGTTGTCCTAGAAACCTTATTTGACCATGGAAATTCATAAAAATTATATCAAAATGAAAGAGGAGAGCATGAGTAAATACCTGGAAGAAACGGTAGTGAATTCCGCCGGCTAGATCTCCTGGAATTCGCTGTTGAAAATCAGAGTTAAATGGGTAAAAGTTTCAAATGATTATAATATTTTGAATTTTTTACTATTTATAGAAAATTTTCAAATATTTGAAAATTTTTACCCCCTTTCCTATAGTTTCGACATTTTCTAACCATTTTGGACCGTTTTTGACATAATTTGTGATGTAGAGGACCTTTTTCAGTGTTGTTTCAGCCATTGGATTGACCCGTTCATGCCGATCTCAGGTATCATATCTAAACTGGCATATAGGTTAGGTTTCATCATCGTTTGCATTTTGCATAACCTTATGACCATCTCATCATGACCTTAGGTACGAACCCACTCTATTATGTCATGGAACCTTCTTGCTGGTTTAGAAGTGGTATGATATGAGTGGTAGAGCTTTACCTTACATGGGTACCCTAGTTAGCACCTTATTTGGATTTGGTGCCCATGCTAGCATTTTCTCCTTTAGGGTGTGGGAGTCTGTTGTATAGTATTGCCATGACATTTCGCAAGAGCCTCATACTCATGTTGATCTTTTGCTGTCCTATTTCCCTTAGAACTCCCTCATGTCAAGTTGTGAATGCATTATCATGAGCTTTGCCTACCTTATTGAGCTTTATGCCGGCTCCCCTGACATTGTGTTTCAGCCATATAGCCCAAGCTAGTCTCATGTCTAGCCATGCAGATACATTTTTTATCCTTCACAGCTTGATTCCCTTTTTACCGGGAGGGGATTTTCCCCCGAGTGTCGATATCCTACACATGTATCCTTGCATTGAGCATAGGTATGTTCCACTGCTTGAAACTAGTTTGTTTGCTCTTATGACACTCGTCTCCTCCTAGTTTGTAACTATAAAGCTATTTTATTCCTTTTTTAAGCTTTTTAAATATATGAAAAAGTCCAAAAAAATCAAAAAACAAAAAAGTCGGACAAGGAAAGATGTTATCTGTGGCAACTGTCGAGTCGTGTCACCTTCGAACAGAGCACTGTATATCACATCCATTGGTTGGGTTATAGTTTGACTTTAGGAGCTATACTCATTTATCTGAGTTTATCTCCATCGACTGGTTAAGCTTCCAGTCCCTATGGAGCCTTTGTTTATGCCTCCTATGTCGTAGAGATGTCCCAGTTTGTATATCGAGTCTATGCTACCTTCATTCAGTCACCATACGCCATTATGCTCTTGTTCAAAGGAAGTTGAAGCCTGAGTCGGCCATTCCTCGGTTATCTTGACTTTGCATGTCAGCCATTCCCGGTATAGTTACTGGTTTGTGCACCCTATGATCAAGTCCTTCCACATTATACATCTTTGTTGAGTACCTCGTGTTGGATGATGGGGGATGCCTTAATTCCCTCCTTCCAGCGGATTTCATCCCATCGACTTCAGATCATTTATTTTGGGATTGGAATCTAGAGTCATTTTGAGTACCTTGAGACTTATAGTCATCAGTGGCAGGTTCTCTTGCCATCGACAGTTCTTGGGAATACATCAATGCCCCCTGATCGATGGATCCTCTCAAGTGTTCGACCTCAACACATTTATTCACACTTGTTATTTTTCACTCTAGTACCTTGATTCCCATTTTCATTATCGGTGGGTGATATCGCGTCTGTTAACGGTATACATTAATGACCAGTAATCAGATGATGGACTACTATGTTCGACCTCGACACCTCTATTCGCATAGTAGGAAATGTACTTGTAGCGGTTTGTGTAGAATAATTTCCAGATTGGTGTCATATCTTATATGCTACCTCCTTGATCATGCCAGTGTTCATGAGATTTCAGCTCTCGTGACTTGATTCCAGTATATGTCAGATATTTCCAGCCACTATGGAGATCTTGATCTGTTATATCTTCAGCCATTATGGAGGTCATGCTCCTTTGTATATCTTCATCATGGAGATTATGATCTATGTGGTGATGACCACATATGTGATATCATGTATCATGCCTATTCATGGCCATTGTACTCTTATGTATCCAGGACTGCTATATGTACTTGCAGTTATGTGCAGAGTTGTATTAGTGTACTATGCTAATTGGGTGGCTGGTCTTCCATTTGGGATCCTTCATCACTCCACTTCTGGGATGGAATTATAATGTATTTCGGCCATCGTATGACCCCTATGACCTCACACATTAGGGGGCATCTCTTATAGCTGATTTCACCACTCCAGGTGAATCACAGTTTGTATGGCCTTCCCCTGTCCCGCTACAGACTCCTTAGACCCTATGGACCATTTTTTGTCCTTTGATGTTTCCTTGATCATCCCTAAAAACATGTGAAAAATGATACACACGACTTTTAAACCTATAAGCACGTAGATACGTGGGTTTGACCACTAAAACCGCGTACATCGGGATGTGTGCATAATCCAAATCCTTTTGGAGTTTTCCTTGACATGGATCCGACTCATTTGACTCCTGGCCTTCCCTATGCCTTGAGATCGCTCGGATTCGACCTTTCATTACCTCTTTGGAAGTTATATAAGGAACCCCTTGGTACATTGAAGGCAAGAAGAGAGAATTGAGAGCAAAGAAACTTTGGTCCATTGTTGCCAGAACTTATGCTTGAGTCTGCATCCCTTTGTTCCTTGGAGCACTAGTGTGTTCTTCCCAAGCTTTCCTTTTTCTTGTGAGCTTGCTATCAAGAGATGGAGGATTGAGGTGGTGGAGGCCCAAGTGGGGGATTCCGTTTCTCCGGTTCGCAGACGTGCCGTCAGAGGTTGTATCTTGTAATCTCTGATTTATATTAATAGAAATATCTTTTCCTGTCCAATAATGTGTGTTTGAATGAATATTTTATCCATGGGATTATGTCAAATGCTTGTACATTATTGATTATATATGCTAGAATAGATCTAACACCATGATATATAGAATGCTTGTATTGTTTACTTGTTGTTGAGGAAGTAATCTATCAATTCAATCTGAAGATTGGAAAACTCAATGGGGATTTACTTCAACCGTCTGGAATAAGGTACGAGGTTTGATCCTTTAGTGTTAGACATTTAATTTCTATTGCATATTGGAAAGGATTGATTTCTGGAGTCAAGATGTCTGTTGTGGTACCCCAAGCCATAGGAATTTCTCTCTGTAACAAGCGCAGACTTCTTCAACAAAATAAGTAATAACCTCGGCCTTTGGTTCATCTATCACAATTTGGGTGGAAACTTCAACAATAATATTCAAAGATGCTGGTTCTTGTGTATCAACACCCTGTTTATCTGCTACTTCCCTTTGCCGGAGTTTCTCTTGGGGGGCTTCACCATCCTTCCAATCAGGTTGTCCTTGTTCTTCCACAGCTGTGGGTATGGGTTGTTGTGTCACAAAGGCACAAACTATGACTTTGTAACCTGACTGGTTAAATATTTCTCCACACACAGTACAAACAACTCTTTC
Organism: Pseudotsuga menziesii; assembly: GCA_001517045.1. Taxonomy (NCBI): domain Eukaryota; kingdom Viridiplantae; phylum Streptophyta; class Pinopsida; order Pinales; family Pinaceae; genus Pseudotsuga; species Pseudotsuga menziesii. Next base: position 32,549 of record LPNX011209033.1, on the reverse strand, counting down.
TTCCTCATCACCATCCTCAACAGGAGTTAATCCTTCTAATTGTTCTGCAGCCTCAACCAGTGTGTGCAGCTTCCTTTCCACTTGTTTCCTGCATGCTTCCTTCCAATTTTCTAGTTCTTTCCATAGTGATTGTACTTCCTCCTTTAATAACCCATTTTCATATAGAAGTCTCTCAATTTGAGGTTCTTCTATAGATGGTTCTTGTGGGGCATCATTTGCTTCGGGTCTCAAAGTGGGGAATTCGATCTGTGCTTCTATGGTTTCCCATATTTCCCTTGATGCTTCTGTTGTTGTAACTGACCTAGTTCTTTTTCATCTTATTGGTGGTGATGCCCATATTTCTTCTTTTGATCTACTCCTTTTTCTCCGTGGTGCTGGAATTTCTAGATTTGCAGCTGATGTGGAAGGGATATCCTCTATTTCAGCATTTTCCTGTTCCTCCTCAATCAGATTTCCTCCCCATTCAGGGGAATATTCAATGATCAACACCTCCATGTTTTATTCTGTTATCATGGCTCTAACATCCTCAACTTCAGCTGTCGCAACATCTAATGCTTCTCCAGTTTCAGCCTCTGCTGTCAGAGCTTCCATATTATTTAATCTCTCTACATGGTTTTCTTGTGCATTTTCCTCCAATTGTGCTGCTTGGTCTTTTGACTAATCCTCCGATCCAATTTCATTCCCACCCCCAAACTAAATTGGAGGGACTCCAAACCTCCTGTTGTTTGACATTTCCCCCCAAATATTGATTGGAAGGCTCTTCTTGGTTTTGAACAGGCGCCAAGAGTATAGGTACTTCTACTTCTTCTTCTATTGGAATGCCAGGAAAAAGGGTGGGTTCCTAAATTTGACCTCTGAATTGCTCCCAGGTTTGGTTCTGTTGAGATAAGGCCCATAAAATTATTAATTTGATTAGGCCATGGTGGGTAAGGGAGGAGTTTGGATGCTTGGTTGTTCTAACAAACCCCGCCATCTGGTGTAAATCATTTAATAGGTAAAATGGAATGTTTAGTAAGGCCCAGAATGTTCCCCCTAAGCTCATCTTGCTTTCCAAACAAGACTTCAATATTCTCCCAAGCTTCCCTGCGAGTCCTCAAACCTTCAAGGTGAAAGAGGAGATCTCTGGATATGTGAGTACATAGATAACCGAAAGCTTCATCTAAGTGGTCCATAAATTTGTTTTTATCAGCTAGATGATGGGGCTCGACCTCCCTTCCAAGTATCATCCTGAAGTAGACCTTGTTACGCAAGGATACTTGCATATCTTCCATCCAATAAAAATAATTGAAGGGTGTTAGGATCTGAGGTGTAGAAGGTTGAGAATCCATAATTCTCCTGCTGGAAAAGACAATATCTTCACACAAGATATGTAGCACCTGTAGACATTTCACTGCAAAACCAAAATCATTCGCATTTGTTAGAATCAATCCTTCCCTTTCAACATGAACACTTTATTAGGGTCGGTCACGCCCACACCGCCACTCTGAATAAATTCAGAGGAATCAAGGCACTCTTTGTAGGACTTCTGTGGAAACCCAATTGCTTCTGGTGTTCAATGGAGAGTAGACAGACTTGAAGCTTGCTTGAAATGGCTCTGATACCATGTTATAATTGTTGTGCCATTAGATATTTAGAGTAATGAGTGCAATCAGATTCGTAATTAATATGCAGTGAAAGGGAATGAAAAATACACACTGAACAAATCAAATCTCACAGGAAATAGATAAGTATTGCTCAGATAATTACAGTATCAACTTCATTACAGAATCCAGTGTTACAATAGTGTTACATAAAGAGTAATTCAAATCATTAGGGTTGAATTTGAACATCATCATCATCAGCAACTTCGTACTGCAAAGAGATGATGTGACTGGGGAGTTAGAGGAAAACCTGGAGAGGTTGACCTTAGACATCCCTGACGCTTCCATTGATGACCTCCCTCTGAGGTATCAGAGACCTACAGTAGGAGTACCGGGTCGGTTTAGTAAACTGCTATGTAGAGTAGCCCGAGCAGTGATGTGCTACCACGACCATCACTAGAGGTTGTATGCATGATGTATCTATTGAAAGTTGATAGCTTCAGGATTTTGAATGCTGATTTTTACCTGAAAGCCTATGTGCTTCAAATGAGGTCTCGTGACCTATTTTTTGTAAACATGTTCATATATATATATATATATATATATATACAGACTTTTACCTGGTGGTTATATGTCTCAAATGGTGGATGTATTTTACATGAGTTTTATGTGTCTTTAATTATTTATTTACAATGAACCATGTTTTATTTTAACTTCATGAATGGGAAATATGCCAATCTAGGATGTAATTAGCTAATGAGTCAGCAACTACATTATGTTCCCTAGGGATATGCCTACAAGTAATGGTTTCAAATGACCTTTCTAACAAGTGTACCCTTTGAAAGAGGCGAAGAAGCACATGATTTCTAATGGTATAAACATGGTTTAGATGACAAACCATGAGTTGTGAGTCCATCAAGACTACCAGATTGCAAACATCTTGGGAGAAACCTTCAGTCAAAAGACCTATGACTGCTCGATACTCAGCGATGTTGTTGATAGCAGGACCAATACAAACTTCTCCTGAACTGACCAAATCTTTAACTGGGGAATAGAGGACCCAAGCAGCTGAGGAAAGATTCAAGGTGTGGCAGCAGGCACCATCAGCGAAGCCATAGAAAGCCATCTTCTCTACATGACCAAAACATGGTATAAACAGATGCGGACACTAAACTCAAAACCATATTGAAAATACTAAAAGCACACTGAATGTCAAGTAATATACATATATACAAGATACTATCCAAGAAATACCTAGCCATAGTACCTCTTCAGGTACAACCCATTGCAAGGTTTCCCTAAATGGATTCCATCGTAGTCAACAAGCTCATAGGCCCCTTTCTCTAAAACTTTAGAAATGATGAAATGACCGTGCCACATGGACTCGAACTTTCCTTTCCCTAGTTTTTCATATCTCTGGTCGTAGGTCAAAACTAGGTCAACCTCGTTAAAGGAACAAGGTTGGATGGATTTATTGTACTGTGCCTTGACACATTTCTTATGTGCCTCACTATCCAAGGCAGCATCTCTCCGAGTCTCATTAAGGTTATTCAAGTACAAAAATATTTCTTCCTCTACGGAAGTGTTTGGAAGAAGTTCGACGACAAGTTTTAAGGATGGAATCTGACATTGAATCGGTAAGACATCTTCGAGTCCATAGACAGGATGGAAAGGAGTGAAACCAGTAGTTTTTTTCACCGAAGTCCTATAAGCCCAAAGAGCAGAGAAAATAATGTGGTGCCTATTGGATTTATGATCTCCAACCATCCGATGAAGCATAGTTTTCAAAACTTTGTTAATGGTCTCTACCTGACCATTAGCTTGTAGATAATATGGCGTAGAGTTTTCATGGTGAAAACCTAGCCTGGTACTCAGTTCCTCCATCATTTGATTACGGAAATGTGATCCGCGATCAGTAACAATGGACTGCGGGACTCCAAATCTAGCTATGATATGATTGAATAGGAAGAGAGCGGCAGTGTTACCATATTCTGCATATGTAGGCATGCCTCATCCCATTTTGTGAAATAGTCAATAGCTACGATGATGTAACCATGCCCCCGGCTGAGGTAGGCTTACAATGCATATAATCAATCCCCCATTTGGAAAATGGGCCAATGGAAATGACGGGGTGTAGCAGAGTGGGATGTGAGCACTTTTTGGGATAAAATTGTTGACAAGGTGGGAATTTCTTTATAGCCTCATGACAGACTTTAAAGACTAAAGGCCAGAAATAGCCAATGCCAAGGATTTTCTGGGTTGTAGCCATCCCAGATAAATGACCGCACATGCTCCAAAGTGGCAATCATTCAACACATGTTTAACTTCCTCATGGGTGAGGTATCACCGGAGAGTAGAATCAATCCCACGTCTATACAAGGTATCATTTAGGATGAGGTAGTATTGCACATGGTGACAGATATGACGATTATCATCATGGGATAGATGTGGCTGAAATATTTGTGTTTGGAGATAAATTAGCATATCTCCATACCATGGGTCAGTAGTGCTTATCAGGAATAAAAATTCATCGGGAAATGAATCACTGGGCTCAGATTCCATTGAAGCACAGGGTAGATCACACATGAGCTCGACAAAGACCAAGGATTTCTTTGATGTGGCTTTGGCAAATTCCAAATCAAACTCCTGTAGTATGACTATCCATCGGGAGTACTTTCCCTTGAGCACCTGACAAGTCAAGATGTAATACATAGGGTTCTGGTGTGCCAATACAGTGGTTGTGTGGAGCAAAATGTAGTGACAAAATTTTTGTATAGCAATGACTGTGGCCAATGCTAACTTCTCCACCCGTGAATATCAAGTTTTGGAATCCATAAGATTCTTACTATCATAGTAAATCACGTGCTCCTAACCGTTGGGATCTTCCTGCACCAAAACCATAGCGATGGTAGTAGCAGAGGAAGCAATATACAAGAGAAAGTCCTTTGAATAATCCAAGGGGTGTATCATGGGTGAATGATTCAAAGCTTGTTTGAGATTATCAAAGGAACATTGGGTTTGGTCATCCCAGAAGAACAGAGTGTCCTTCTTGAGGAGACACATATAACCGTGTGTTTTCTATGCAAAATTACACACGAAACGATGAAGAAAGTTTGCCTTCCCTTGCAAACTCTGGAGTTTGAGAAGATTGGTTGGGGCTAGTAGAGATAAAATGGTGGAAATTTTCAAAGGGTCTATCTAGATTCCATCCTTAGAGACCACAAAACCTAACAGACGTTCCATCTCAACACAAAAAACAAATTTATGTGGGTTGATCCGTACATTATAATGACGACATCTCAAGAAAATATCTCTAAGATGACCAGGGTGGTCCTCTCGTCATTGTGAATGAGCGAGGAGGTCGTCAGGGTGCGGTTCAACAATATGTTTAATATCGTGAAACACATAGGACATCTCACGCTAGAAAGTGGCTCCATCATTTTTCAAGCCGAAAGGTAACTTCCTATATGCAAAGGTTCCCCATGGGAAAATGAATGTCATCTTGTGCTGATTGGTGGGTAATATCTCAATCTGATTATAGCTGGAAAATCCATCCATAAATGAGAACATGACACTTCCAGCACAGTTGTTGATAATCTGATCGATATGTGGAGTAGGAAAGTTGTCCTTGGGACAATCTTTATTCAAGTCTCTAAAATTGATACAAACTCTAATGGTGCCCTGCTTTTTATTGACAGGGACAATGTTCGATACCCATTCCGTCAGGGGTACAGGATAAATAAACCCAGCTTTGAGAAGTTTCTCTATCTCAGCTTTAATAGTTGTGGCATTCCGTGGATGGACTTGCCATAGTTTTTTCCTGACAGGTTTAGCCATGGGATAGGTTTTAATTTCATGGACCATAATGGATGGGTCTATCCCCAACATTTCTTCATAAAACCAAGAAAACAAATTGCGGAATTCTTTGAAAAGTGCCTTGTATGCTTCAGATTCGTCTGCCGAGTAGTTCTTCCCAACGTGAACATGCTCGATGGTACCAGGCTTGGCTGATATGTCAATCGGATTTGTCTGAGTAATGTTTCAAAGGTTTCCTTCAGAATATGTGTCTTGCAACAATATAGGACTTTGAGGTTATTTGACAATATTAGTGGAAAACAAGGAAGCAAAATCATGGTTAACCGAATTGGTGTTGGGGAGGAATAAGGATCTATGATGGTGATCCTCCCAAATAGACTCATTCATATTCATAATATCCATAATGGACTCGTTAGAAGGAAAAGTATTAGAGAGATAATCCAGAATAGGAAGAGATGGTTCTAACCAGTAAGGCAGGTGGTAAGGATCTGAAGCCACCATATGAAGGTCATCGATGCGATCATCAAAAATGGTTTGAATGGCGTTGTACATTTCTTCGTGTAGACTCAATGAGATGGACTCAACAACTTGTTTGTCCTTGGGCTCATAATGAAATGATGCAATCATATTCACTGTCACTGTATCTGTGTTAGGAGGAGTGGACGGAAAAATCCCCATAAGGGATGAATCCTTCAACATGCCTACCCCAATCGACTGGTAAGGAGGAGGGGACTGGCCTAGCATAGGGATATTATTAGCTGTAGAGTTCGTAACATCCGGAATACAAAAATCAAGCTGATCATTAGTAACAATTCTTTCTAGATGTGGAAATTGGACTATTCGGAATACTGTCGAAGCGACAGCAATCATGCCGTAAAACCAATTTCTTCCTAGAAGGAGGTTGCAATCTAACGGGGCGTCCACTACTTCTACTTGAATAGAAACAATTTTTCCCCCAAGCTCGATTGCAAGGAATGATATGAGACCATGGGGCTAGAAACCTCATCCATCAAAGGCCTTCAAAGTCGTAGGTGATGTTACAAGCTCAGGAGAGCCAATAGCTTTCCAACAAGACAGGGAAAAAATTGAAGTTGAAGCTCCTTCGTCTAAGACAGTCCTAAAGAATTTCTTTTCGAATACTTACGTGATGATTTGGAAAGCAAGTTTGTGAGGTAGTCTAGGCTTATAGTTCTCGACATTGAAATGAATCAAATTATAATTGTCCAGGTCTAAATCTCCTAACATAGTTAACATGTTTTTGCGTTGTGTAGGACAACTTTGGAGCACTTCTAAGGTAGACATTACACATGGTTCTTGAGCGAGATCTTCAACTACATTATAAAATTGAGTAGCTCGGGCATTAGGGTCAAAAAAAACCTTCTGAAGAGTACTCTTGGGTGGATGCAAAATCATATCGAGAGTAGGCTTCTCGATGGTTAGGGGGACAGTAGACAAGGATTCAGGAGAACCATAAGAAGAATGGTCTTCTTTCTTATCTGCGGGTTCGTCATAATTTTGACTTCGAGTTTACAGACTAATGGTATCCGAGGACATCATACAAATTTCCTCTCATGAACTAGAGTTTCCCTGATTAGACATGTGGTCTATCAGTTGTTGTTAAGAGGGAAAAGGATCCATGAGAATTGCAGGTGCAGGATTTGTTTTCAAAAATTGGGTGATTTCGTCTCGGAGGGGACACTCTTTAGTGAAATGGTCACCTTCGCATAGCAGGCATGGATATTTTGCTTTTCTTTTCCCTTTATTGTTATCATTGTTGGTTTGTTTTGGGTTCTCCTGTTGGTTTCCAGGTTTTTTATTTTTATTTTTACCTTTATTTTTATTATTACCAGAGGTTTCAATACTCTGAATAGATATAACCTCGTCGGAAACCTGGGGAGTCGAAGGAGTAGAGGTAGTATTCTGGGGTTGCTTGGCAGGTTTTACTGCTGACGGGGACTGGATTGAACTAATAATCCCATCAACAGGGACTTCTGCTGGTGGCTTGGCAGGATCGGTGCTTGGGCAAGGAGCTTGAGGAATAAAGTCATACAAAGTTCCACAATGGGAATAGACCAAGCCCATATACTGGGTTCGACTAATGGCTTAATCTTCAGTAACTGCACCACCCATACATAGCCACATCTCGGGAAATCAGAGGCAACAAAGATTTGGTAAACCAATCAGCTAATAACTGATCTGGAATAGGAGCCTTAATAAGTATTCTTTGTCTTCTCCACTTATGGATATGATTGGATATGTGGGTGGATGTGTTCTGTCACAGAGAAGTTAAGAAATTAGTACCCATTTCATAACGAATAGGGAGCTAAAAGTGTGTAAGAAATACAGTTGCCAACGAGCCAAAATCCACAAAGGAGTGTTGCGAAAGTTCAATATACCATTTCGCGGCTATACCGATCAAAGTTCATTGAAAGAGTCTTAAACGAACTAAATCATCCATAAGGGAGTTTGAAGAACACCACAGATGGAATGTCATGACATGGTTTTTTGGATCGTCTCCTTGCTTCCCACTGAACTTTAGAATGTCCGATGGTAACTTTACCGGAATGGGAGGCCACGAGGGGTTATGTTGAATGGGGTAATTAATCAACTTGAACAAATCAGGAAAGTCCAAATTTGATAGGAAAGGTAACGGATGGTTAGGTTGCACATACTGGTAATATTGATATAGCATATAGTTACTAGTAGGACCGTAAGTAGACTGATAGACAGGTTGTTGTGACGAAGAACTATTGGAAAATCCACCCACAAGGGGTTGATTTCTAGGATCGGGACCGTTAGGACCATCAAGGCCTTCGAGACCACTAGGACCATTGGGAGCACCAGGACCACCGGGACCACTAGGAGGTGGACCACCAGACCCTCCAAGGCCTCTTGGAGGTAAACCTCCAGAGCCTATGAAACCACTAAGAGGAGGGCCACCAGACCCTCCAGGGCCATTAGGGGGAAAGCCACTAGGCCCCCCAGGACCACTAGGACCATTGGGACCATAAGGAGGGAAGCCACCACGCCCTCCAGGACCATTAGCCCCCCCAGGGGGAGGACCTCCATAAGGTGGTCCTTCGGCACCTCCCACAATATGTATAGGTATCCCCCCCATAGCTAGCATGTAGGACCAGTTAGGTTGCCACCATGGCATGAAAGTATTACTAGGATATGAAATTCCAGCATAAGGAATTCCTATAGTACTGGGTGGATAATTAATGTTCCCTACAGGTATTTGATTTGTTGTATAACCATAACCCCAAGAGGTTTGACTAGTTACAGGTTGTGCCCCTAAGGGCTGACCTGAACTAGATGGGGGATTAACCACATTAGTGTGGCTGGGAGGGACATAAACTGTAGATTTCTCTATACCATAGGTCTGCCCTTAACTAGATACAATTTTGGTGCTAGATAATGTAGGTCATGTCGGGGGTTGCCCCTCGGCACTAGAAGGTAATGACGAAACATGAATTAAAGATTGAGCCCCAGGTGCAGAAGACCTGGGAGGATTGGGAACAAACATAATATGGGAGGTGGTGGGGTTGGTAGTTTGAACTGGGTTGTGCGGTGTTACTGTGCGACCTATAATTGGTTCAATGGGTCTCATAGAATCAGCAAGTGAACAATATCCCATAGGAATAGTTGTGGAACGTGATGGTGGTCTGCCCAATATGTCATCTATCATTAGAGGAAATTTCAATTTAAAATGGGCCCTCAAAAAATAATACAAATTCCATTTCATCATGTATTATCTAATCAAAATGCTTTAAAATTAAAAAAGGGAGCACCTCTTAAACAAATTTTTAACATAAATTTGGGGATAGGTATCATAAGAAAAAATTACTTTTTTGTTCGTATTTTCGACATATCTCTCTCTGGTTTTACTCAACTTTTGATCGGGAGAGCTTGTTATATGCAAAATTAAATTTCGCATCCAACGATTACCCACTCAGCATACTTTTGATGGTCCTGCTAACCCAAAAACAAGAAAAACTTGAAAAAAACATGATGATGACATCATCATCACGTTTTTCAGGTATTTCTTGTTTTTGGGGTAGTGGGGCCTATCAAAAGTATCCAAGTGGGTACTCGTTGGATGAATAATTTAATTCCACAACCAACAAGCTATCCCGATCGAAATTTGAGTAAAAACACAGAGAGATATGTCTAAAATACGAACCAAAAAGTAGTTTTTTCTTTTCTTGCTCCAAAATTAATAGATATTATTTTATTATTTTAACTATTATTTTATTAATTTTCCTTATGAGGCCCATTTTGAGTTGAAATTTCCTCTAATGTTTCCTTTCAATATCCTGTGCATGGAGAATGGCTGCGTGCTATTGTCTACGTTCTTCTTCATCTGGAGAAACTTCTTCAGAAAAGTTTAAATGGGTGCCAAATGAGGCAACGGCCTGTGCTATAGAGGTATCCCAAAATGGAGCATTGGGACCATAATCCAGATGGGAAGTATCATCAACAGGACCTTCTATGGGATAATGAAATGAAGTATTACCCCGAGAATGTTTTTGGACCAAGGGAGGTGAGTGTGAAGGATATGGTCCTCCGCTTTCTGCAACTACATTATCTCCCACTTGGGAGGTGGTAGCAACTCCTTGGTCAATAGCTTCCATTGGATTTTCTCTTGAAATAGGAATAAAATTGGGTGGAAATCCCTGTACTCTTTTGGACTATCTTAGCTCAGCCATTTTGTATAGCTCCTATCTAACCTAGAGTCTCAAAAACTAGAAAACACACCAAAAAATTTCCCTACTCAAGCTATAGGTCAAACAAGTAAACTTAAAATGACAGGAGGGGTTCAAATAGTTAGGTCTCTCACCAGGATTGTCAAGAAGGTGCCACTCATGATATACCTCAAGGGTACATGCGTAGTAATATCCTCAAATACTATTTTCGTGTATGGCTCCAAGAAAGACGGCCAAAGGGATTTCCTCAGATGGATAAGGTATCCTAGTGGGGTCTCCTGAAATACGCAAGGTACGTGGGAGCTCAAATCGGTAGTAGTGCTATCTAATGCATAACCATACACAAAGGGCCTTCTGATATACAATTGAGTACATGAAGTACATTTCTATATACCTTAAGGGTACGTGAAAGGCTGTTTGATATACCGACGGTACGTGGAAGAACCGCACGAGTCCCAAGATGTAATGTAGATGAGTAACGGCAGCGCCTACGCTTAACGATGCCCGAACACATATCTAACCTATCACTCAAATTTCTATGTAAATTTTAACCTATAAATACCATTAATTTTAAAGTGGACGGTTAGGTGAATGCATGGATTTTTGACAGAAAATGTAAAACCATGCAATATGCATATGCAAATATTTCACTTTACCGTTCGGTATGCCTACCTACGGGAGGGAAAGAGAGTATTTTATTTTGCTTCAAAACCAAAAATATTTCCAAACAACAATCTTGAACACAAAATCAAATACAAGCAACATTTTCCAAACTCATTTCTCTTTTCTGAAAGCAATCAAAAGGGGAGGAGTCTCTTTTCTTAAAAGAAAAATAAGAAGCACACTATATGCATATGCACTCTATTTTTCAATTTTTTCTTAAAGCATAGATAGATCTAACTTAAAACTATAATATTTTTTATTTTGATGAGATAGTGTAAATGCAAAAGAGACAAAAGAACATAGAGAACCTAAAATCTTGTGAGGCCAATCAGAGATCCAATGTCTTATGCTCACTAATGATAATGACCTAATCTCAATCAAAAAAATTTCTTTTTGAACAAGTAAAAAGAATTCTTCTATGGGAACCAGAAATGAAATCAAGATGCTAATTTAATGTTTTTATTTCAGTCTATATAACATAAATAAAAGAGATCTCTCTAACACCTAAGATTTCGAAAAAGAAATCTTTTCACAGAGACAACCAATAAGCACGGAAGAAAATGGACAATCAACAAGCCTAATCTAGCTTTTGTATTTTTCAAACAAACCAATCTTTTGCCACAAAATTTCAAACCACAAGCATTAGATTCTAACACACAATCCTGATAGTGCAGGGCTAGAAGAAAATAAACTCAAATTTTTTGCAAAAAATGAGAAAAAAGTGGTCTTGGAATAAGGCCTACCTGGCACCGCACTGGAGGGGTCTTGACATAGCAGTTTTGGACAAGCACCACTTCTGGACAACATGACTCAGGCTGTGGCACTGCAGGCTGCTAACAGGGTTCAGGCAGTGGCACCGCTTCTTACCAATAGCATAAGAGCAGTTTCCTGTATAGATCCAAAACATAAAGCAGAACGACAGATCAAGTTAGAAAAAGATCAGATCAAGGTAAACACTGATAGATTGAGAGTAAAAAAGAGCATAAAAAGTCGAAATACTTTAGATCTGAACAAATCTGAAAGTTTTAAACCAAAATTCACTGAATCAGATAGCATATCTGACTAAAGAGAGTTGGAGATGGAGCCTAGATTTGGACAAGAGTTCAAGAAATGAGGAAGATTAGATCAACTGATATGCGTATCAATCCCCAGCAGAGTCACCAGATTTGTAACTAGGAATATTTCACCTTTTGCGGACAGAAGCTATTCCTTTGGTTTGACTGGTTCAGATCCAGAACAAATGAGTGAACGACAAAGGATGAAGACCTTCCCTGGATTTCGTAGACACCTGGCATGCTACTTCGATAGTGAACCTATGTACCTGCAAATAGATCAAACACGCAAACACATAAAAGCTACCAAAAAATAATATACTTATCCATGTTAGTGACTAAGGAATCTAACAACATGTACATGCGAAATCAAAACAACAGTAATGTGCAACAGAAATCGGCTTTGCATTAAGATGTATGGAGAAGTTTACAACCAATTAAGCCTTAGTGTCGACATGCATCTCCATGAGACAAACACTTCATCCCCATAAGATCCAACTTTTATCTCTATGCTCTCCAATGGCTTGGGCCAAGTGGTCAATCCAACAGCATAACAATACCTCTATAGTTATCCCCCTCAACCATAGACATGAGCTTGTATTTATAAGGCTCAATGGATAGGAATGGTTGAGAGATTTTTGGATGAGGTGGCTTCTAAGATCCTATGATGGGGGATCTCGAGCTCAACTGACCCACAATGATAGGGATAAGGGAGGACATGAGGCTCATGATCTAGAATCCTCTAGAAACTTCTCTTTTTCCCATTTTACCCAAGGTACCGCTTTTCTCCTCTTATGACAGAGCGGTTTAGATAAGAAACGCTTATGGACCAAAGGCCACAGGCGGTGGCACTGCTTATGGAAAATAGGATCCAGGCGATGTGAGCAAGGTACGCTCATGGTTCACAGGGAAAGTTTGGTGCTGAGTATTTTCATGTAGAATTGACAAACAACATGGGGTTTCCACTCTAAATGTTGGGATTAAGGGAAAACATGTAAGTCAAAGGTCTTATCACATGGTGGTGACAAGATTTGGGTGTAAAAAAAAGTAATTACAACTTTTATACAAAAGTGTTCAGATTTTTTCAACTAAAGAAAGAATGAACTAATAGCAACATTTTATAATAACTTTTATATGGAATATTTCACAATTTTTGAAAAAAAGGAAAAACCATACAAAAATCATGTATAATAAAAGAAGAAAACTGAAATGAATCTTTCCTTGTTCCGTTAAAGAAGATAGATAAGAGATCTAACAAAATGAAGTTCTATTCCAGGCCAACTATGAAGCCTTAAAATACCAACATTAATAAAAATTCTTGATAATAACTATGGATTCATACACGCTCCCTAGGGGGTCCCGAGAAAATTGTTTTGGCTCGTTTTTTTTTTGAAATTTTGATTTTTGATTGAGTTTTCTATTCAAAAATGAATTGTAGAGTTCAAAGCACAATTGTAACTATCTGAAGCATGCATCTCAAATACCAAAACAATTATTTAAGAATCAAACACCAAACAAGGCTAAGAAGAATACCTGGCACCATTTCTACTGGTGTTGAACAAGGTGTTACCAGCTTGAGCACCGCTTCTTGTACAAAAAAACAGAGCGGTGGAACTGCTTACAGTAGGTTCACACCAAGGCATTACTAATTCCAGCACCGCTTCTTGGACATAGAGAAAGGGTGGTGGCACCGCTTCTCTAACACAGAGGAAGAGCGGTGACAGCTCCAAAACTACACTTATAACACAGCCCAGGTGCGGTGCCTAAGATGGCGATTTGAAAAATAAAAAATGAAACAGAATAGTAGGTTACAATCAAATAAATGGACCCAGACAATCACCAGAAGACCCAGTGAACCAAAAACATGAAGATCCAAAGGCAGACAAAGGAAAAACAATCAAATTCAAAGCACATCTACAGATCTATGAATTTAAAAAGTATATCTACAAACTGAAAATGAAGGTGGAGGTTTCAACTTACCAATGATCCATAATTTCATGTAGTCCCCAGAGGCATCACCACTTTTGTTAGTTGGAAATACACACATCCTGTGAACAAGATCTGGTTCCCTAGTCTGAATGGTTCAGATCTAGAACAAAACACAAACACGGAATGCTAGACTCTCCCTAGATTTGGTTCATCACTAGAATATGATGCCATAATACTTTTCTTAGAGGTTTTCCTTGCTATCCTTGAAGGTTACTGCAGAACAACCTGTAAAAGATGGAATACAACAAATAAAACATGATAGCATACAATATAATCAACTAGATCTATGCTTGTGACCAAGGAATCAAGCAATACAAACATATGAAGTAGTAAATATGGGAAAGAAAAGACATTCTTTATTACTAAATGATTGGAGATACTAAAACCTTCATGCCTTTGTGTTGAGAGTTCCTTCCAATGTCTCTTTTCCTCTAAATTCACCTAACCTCCAAAGACTGAAGAATGATTTTGACAGAGTTTGGTTATGCAACACAATTCTTCCTCCTTTTTCCCATGGGAGGTGAGCTAGTATTTAAAGGCATGGGAGGATAGGTAGAATTGAGGATATCATTGGTGAGGTGGAGATAGGATCTCGAGCTCCATCTAGTCCTAAACCATAGGGATGAGGCTCCACAGAGGTCAACTTTGAGAATCCTCTCGAAGCTTCTCTTTTTTCCTTAAAACCTCGAGTACTACTCCTCCAATGAAGCAAACATGCAGTGCTAACGGGGCACCTTTTCTTTCAGTAAGGATAGGAGCGGTGGAACCACTTCTTACTCATGTATCAATATTGGTGCTGACTTGGGTAACACTTTTTGTCAATGGAAGAGGAGCGTTACTAGCTCAACATAGGGAACAATTGCAAGGGGATAATTTGAACCTTCATTTCTCTAGGGAAAACTTTGAGGGATTGGAGTAGACAAGAGGATACCTATCTCATAACATGAGGGTGATGATATTTTGGTATAACATCCTCCCAACATGAGTGTCACTTCTTGACATTTTTGACATCAAGAGTTAGAATTCATAGCACTTAGTAAAAATATACCGAAATCACTTTACCGATACCGACATTTCAATCTTAGAACTTGGTTCCTACAAAGTCGAAGATCGAAAGTTGGCATGAGCCTAAACTACATTCTTAATGGTCATGCTAATTTTGATGTCAACACATGATCAGATGAACCATTTTTAGTAACATGTTGATCTTGACATTGACAAGTTGGACATTGAGAGTCAGAACTACTGAACTATGAAAGGTCCAAATGACCTTTCTAACAGCAACATCGACATCGTATGTTAGGGTTAACCTTGACTCGAGAATGAGTCAAAGGTGGTTGAGGTCTAGTACATGGTTTGGGAACATGGTTTATTATAGCCCATGGTATTTGGCGTTAAATTTTCATATGCTAAGAAATATCATTAGTATTTCATTTTGATTTCATAACAAAAGCATATAAACAGGATCACTGAAAGATAGACAAGCACAACCATACAAAAGGAACACAAATATTTATCCTGGGAAAACCCAGCAAAAGGTTCCTCAATATAGATGCCCCAAAAAGGTAAAAAGGTAAAACCAGCAAGGAGATCAAAAACCTGATCCTCCTCCTTCTCCAGCTACTTCTCTCCTCCACAAGTGTGCTACACAAGTGAGTGTGTGTGTCTCAAATGAGGAGAGCTACACCTCTATTTATATTCATCCGTTCACTTCAATTAACTCATCTGACATGTAGGCTCGAGTTAATCATGTAGGCTCCAGTTACACATGTAGGCTCAAGTAACCACACTGGGGTGCTAATGACCCACCTTTACAAATAGAGGGGACAACCTCATGACTCTTATTAGTTCTTCTGATTAGAAGCATCAGGGTACAAGATAATACAAGTGGTTCTCCCGGTAGGACCATCGGGGACCACAAAAGATACATATAGAATATTCTTCAAAGTTACAATATTTCAACACTCCCCCTTAATGAGAAGGGTATTCTACAACAACAACAACAATAGTAGGAGAGGACATCATCAACATCATCAAGGTAACACATATATAAATCATTGGAAGCTTTTCAACATCATATAGTATTCGTCTTCAATTTTCAATGACAACAACTCTTTGATCAGCATCGGCATCTTTTGACCTTTTGATCAGCAACATCTTCAACACTTTGACCTTTTGATCAGCAACATCTTCAGCACTTTGACCTTTCGAATAGCAACATCTTCAGCACTTAGACCTTTCAATCAGCAGTAACATCTTCAGCACTTTGACCTTTCGATCAGCAACATCTTCAGCGTTTTGACCTTTCGATAAGCAACAATATCTTCATCATTTTGATCAGCAACATCTTCAGCACTTTGATCTTTCGATCAGCAACAACATCTTAAACATTTCGATCAGCAACATCTTCAGCACTTTGATCTTTCGATCAGCAACAACATCTTAAACATTTCGATCAGCAACATCTTCAGCACTTTGATCTTTCGATCAGCAACATAATCATACTTCAATTCTCAAACAGCATCATCATCATGATATTCTAATCTTTTGATTAGTACGTCATTATCATCATATACTGATCATTTGATCAGTATGTTATCATCATCATACTCTGATCTTTCTGATCAGTACATCATCATCATCATACTTTGATCTTTCGATCAGTACATCATCATCATGCTCTGATCTTTTGATTAGTACATCATCATCATCACACTCTGATCTTTCGATCAGTACATCATAATCATCATCATACTCTGATCTTTCGATCAGTACATCATCATCATCATACACTGATCTTTCGATCAGTACGTCATCATCATCATAAAAACCATCATTATCATCAAAACATCAACATGATCCTTCCTTTCGGAATTACGGGATTTAGGTCTTTACGGAGTTACCAATGATCCTTCCTTTCGAAATTACGGGATTTAGGTCTTTACGAAGTTACTAACGATCCTTCCTTTCGGAATTACAGGATTTAGGTCTTTACGGAGTTACTAACAATCCTTCCTTTCGGAATTACAGGATCAACACATTTGTGGAACTCAGACAATCCTTCCTATTGGAATTACGGGATCAACACATCTGTGGAACTCAGACAATCCTTCCTATTGGAATTACGGGATCAATTCAATGATCCTTCCTTTCGGAATTACAGGATTTAGGTCTTTACAGAGTTACTAACGATCCTTCCTTTCAGAATTACGGGATCAACACAGATGTGGAACTCAGACGATCCTTCCTTTCGGAATTACGGGATCAACACAGATGTGGAACTCAGACAATCCTTCCTATTGGAATTACGGGATCAAGTCAATGATCCTTCCTTTCCGAATTATGGGATTTAGGTCTTTACGGAGTTACTAATGATCCTTCCTTTCAGAATTACGAGATCAACACATATGTGGAGCTCAGACAATCCTTCCTCTAGGAATTACGGGATCAACACACGTTCTCGAGTACCAAAGTCACCGGATCTATTCTGAACCGAAGTTCAAGGATGATACAATCCTACCACATTCACGAGGACTGAGATCTCTAGATACATTTTGAACCGAGGTTCAGGGATGATGCAATCCTACCACTTTCATGGGGGTCGAGACCTCCGGATTCATTTTGAACCGAGGTTCAAGGATGATGCAATCCACCACTTTCACGGGGACCGAGACCTCCAGATACATTTTGAACCGAGGTTCAGGGATGATGCAATCCACCACTTTCACGGGGGCTGAGACCTCTGGATACATTTTTAACCGAAGTTCAGGGATGATGCAATCCTACCACATTCATGGGGGCCGATACCTTCGGATACATTTTGAACTGAAGTTCAAGGATGATGCAATCCCACCACGTTCACTAGGGCTGAGACCTTTGGATACATTTTGAACTGAATTTTAGGGATGATGCAATCCCACCACATTCACGAAGACCGAAGTCACTGGATCTATTTTGGATAGATGTCCCAGGATGATACAATCCCTCTTCATTCTTGAGGACCGAGGTCACCGGATCACTTTTGGACAGATGTCTCGGGATGATACAATCCCTCTTCATTATCGAGGACCGAGGTCACCGGATCACTTTAGGGCAGATGCCTAGGGATGATACAATTCCCCTTCATTCTCGAAGACCAAGGTCTCCGGATCACTTTAGGGCAAGTGTCCAGGGATGATACAATCCCACTACAACATCACTACTCCCCCTTTCAGAGAAGGTCTTTCTGAACCATACCAAGCTTGTCTCAAAATTGTTTGAACTTTACCCAAGACAGAGGCTTTGTCAGCACATCATCATCTAAACCATATTCATCTACATCTTCAGTATGTGAATACTGAACTATCATCAGGTCACCATCATCTGCATCTACAGTATGTAAATACTGAAACATCATCATTTGCATCTTTATCTTGAATGTAGAAATATCGGATTTCTATGTGTTACGACGGAACACAGGGATCTCTATTATCACAACTCTCGTTATCACATAGAATCAATGCAGTATCCATCTTCAATTCAAAGAGACCTGATATCAGCTTCCGAAGCCATATGGCTTCACAACTTAGCAGAGCAATCTGCTATGTATTCTGCTTCATCCATGCTACGAGAAACACTGGACTATTTCCTGCTAAACCATGAACTCATAGAAGACCCCAAACAAAAGCATCTACCTAATGTTCTTTCCCTGTCTGAGATACTTTTAGCCCAATCTGCATCTGTGTAGCCATACAATATATACTCATGGCTACCATCATAATATAAACCAAAGTCTATAGTCCCTTTCAGATATCTCATCACATGTTTTGCAGTTACTAGGTGAACCCGTCTTGGTTGAACAAGATATTGACTTAAGGTGTTCACAGAAAAACAAATGTCTGGTATGGTATTTGTTAAGTACATCAATGACCCAATGATTTGTCTCTAATGAGTCATATCCACTAACTCTGATGAGTCATCATCTAATAGCTTCAGGTTGGAGTCCATGGGTGTGACCATGACTTTGCATTCCAACATATTGAATCTCTTCAATATCTCTACCACATACTTTCCCTGGTTGAGAAAGATTTCTTCTGAACTTTGCCATACTTCCAGACCTAGGAAATAATGCATTAACCCAAGGTCTTTCATCTCAAATTCTTCTGCTAGTTTCTTCTTGCTTTCCATGACCCGTTTCTCATTTCCTGTCAAGGATAAGTCATCCACATATAATAACGGGATGACAAGTTCATCTTCTACAACCTTGAGATAAAGGTTAGGATCAACTTTACCCTTGGTAAATCCCATGTTCGACAAGAAACTATCTATTCTTCCATACCAAGCTCTGGGAGCTTGCTTCAGGCCATAGAGGGCCTTCTTCAACTTGCATACGTGATTCCATATAGCTTCAACTTCAAATCCTCATGACTATTCGATGTAAAACTCTTTCTCAATCATACCATTAAGGAAGGCTTGTCTTTACTTCACCATGGAAGAAACTACCATGATAGTTCTGAAGGAAGTGTACCTTGCTTCTTGGAGTAAGTGTCTCTTCAAAATTAATTCCCTCTTTCTGAAAGAAACCTCTGGCCACAAATATTGCTTTATACTTATCGATACTTTCGTTAGCTGTATATCCATTTGGAAGATACAATACTCTTTCCTTCTGGTTTGGGAACTATATCCCATACATCATTCTAGTATTCTTTCATCATAACATCTTTCATGGGTTCGTCTTGTCAGATCATCAACATATCCTAGTATTATGCATTCAACTTTGAAGGTTGGAACCCACTTTACTCTTGGTAAAGTCTCGATCCATCAAGAAGCTATCCATCATGTCGTATCGTGTCGAACTCAGATATCTTCTGTAGTCACTCCCCCTGAAGTGGAGTATTGTCTTCCTTCTTCATTCTGTACAGGTGGATATATACTATTCAATAGAGTATGTCATGTCATAGTCTATTCTTTCTGAGGCAAATCACGAACCTTTCTTTGTACACTTGTTCTTGTAGATCCATATGGAGGATACTATGTACTTCCCTTTATGTCTCGAAATAATATCGTATACATCATTCCCCATGATCAACTGTTATTCTTTGATCATAGTTTCTTTCATAGCATTCTTTTCTTCATCTTGAGTTATCTCTCATACCCATGGTGGTATTCATCCTTTGAGGTGGATCTACCGCTCTCTGAAGCTCTTTCTTCTGTCATGGTGTCTCTGACCCTGGGAGCTTCAGATTCATGTTTATTGAATTGTCATCACTTGTTCTTTGGAACAAGTCTCATCCTTCTTTTCTTGTAGGAGGTTGTACAGGACCTTTCCTACAATTCAAATGCACCAGTTGCATGGTTAAAACTATTTCATAAAACATATGCATAACGACAAATTCTTATGTATCACGCAACTATTTATCCAATACAACATTCATCCATATCTCACAGAAACTTTCTAGATGCCTTCCATCTCTACCATGACATCATTTAGATTGTGCACTAATCCAATATGTCAACAAAGAGGTTTGATAAGTAGCATTGGAAAGTTGTATAGCGCCATGAGATACTTACCCATCACATGCATATTAGTAGTATTAATGTAAACAATCTATCATGCATAACACATCAACTGAATACAATCAAATGTATAACAAAACAATATCATGAAATGGCAATTGAATACTTATCTTTTATTTGTTTCGTGGGTAGACTCCATCTTGATCATTCTGCTTTATCATATTCTTCATTCATGAAATCATCATTTCTTATCCAAATGATAAGATGAATAAGACATTCTTCAAGAATTGAGTTTTTCATATTCCTCATCGCTTGAGGGATCTTCTTTGAATGGTGAGAGCTTGATCTTCAATTGCTCCCATCGTCTTCTTCTCTTCTTATTAGTTGAGCTGAAATTAATCACTTATGTCTAGCATACATTCTTCGCATGAATGAATCCCATGATCATGGGAGGCCATTCAAGGTGGCTATCACCACTTCACTTATCTCTGCTTCTTCTTCTACCGCTTCAAGATGTTATGCATTCTGGATCTTCACATTCTTCAACTGTTTTCTCAAATCCATCTTCTGAATTATGTTCTTATCTTCAAATAGCTTGATCAAGGAATCAAACATCTTCGGTGTCTTTAGGGAAGACACTTGTGGTACAAGTTGATCCGTGATTGAATCAAGAATGATCTTCTTGGCCTTGACCAAGTTCTTCTTGTGTAAAGCTTTGAGGCTCATCTCCCTCTAGAACTGGAACCTCTCTACTCATGTAGGTGTCCAATTCATTTTCTTCAGAGAGATCAAATACTTCCATGATTGGAATTTTTTCAAGCTTATCATCAAGCTGATGTGATAGATCACTTTGAAATGAGAACCTCAAATGCAAATAGCAAAAGATTAGATCTTACCGATTTGAGGTGTCCATCCTGCTTCCGGAGCTGGCTGATCTAGGGTTTGTCAGAGAAATCCTAATTTTAAAAACTTGGAATCTTTCAGATATAGTTGGATAGAAATATAGATCTCTTCAAATGGAGCTGTCCAATGTACTCCTTTTCTGAAAACAGTGCAGGGAAGCTCTCGGAACAAGAAGCCCTAGTTTTCCAATTTCTTCTGCAGAAATTCCTATTATTGTTTCTATGATATCTCTGAAATTACTGCTCCTCTATGTCGAAAATTTCTCACTGAGGTAAAATTGCATGTATCTGATCCAACACAATAGGTTGCATCAGAATTTGTTTCACCAATTGGGATGTATGATCATTTTCCCAAGGTGACCTGTTACAGGACTGTTCAGAATAGTGAAGTTGTACAGAATTCCACGTGTCACTGGTTCATCTTCAGGTTCTGAAATTCAGACCACAGAAAGTAAAGTCTGTTTTATTTCTATAACATCTTCCAGAATTCCATTTGGACCTCTGTATCCCACGCTATAGCAATTCTCCCCAGGTGTCCTGTTTAGGGATGAATTATGGAAGAGGCTGGAACCCTAACTGGGAGGGGTCATATCTCCCAGAATATAGCGAATATGAGGATGAATTTTGGACACAGCGTAAATCAGGATTTTATCTTCAGCCTCTAAAATATTCAACTCTTGATCCTTCTCCAATCTCAGGATATATCGAATGTACCAAAACTTAGCAGTTTTAGTATTTAGGGTTTTTCCAGATCAAGGTCAAACTAGGGTTTGACTTTCCCATAGTTTCACCCAACCAAATTTCTTGATCCAGGTCTCTAAAATTTGATTTTTATGAGGAGAACAATCCTATTTTTGGCTCACTCAATAATTCTTCTTCTGTAGAAATCCCTAATTTTCTGCACCAAAACTGAAAATGCTCGGAATCAAATTCCGCTTCGACAGAAAGATGTGCCCTTCAATGGAGAGTCAATCTAGCATTCTTTTGCTGATCGATCATGGATAGAGACCTAAAAAATAAGAATCCCTAGATTATTTAGCTACACAATGTATTCTTTTAGGGTGGCTCTAATACCATGTTAAATTTTCATATGCTAAGCTAGATCATTAGTATTTCATTTCGATTTCATAACAAAAGCATATAAACAGGATCGCTGAAAGATAGATAAGCACAACCATATAAAAGGAACACAAAGATTTATCTTGGGAAAAACCTAAAGGAAAAAACCCAACAAAAGCTTCCTCAATATAGATGCCCCAAAAAGGTAAAAATTTAAAACCAACAAGGAGATCAAAAACCTGATCCTCCTCCTTCTCCAGTTACTTCTCTCCTCCACAAGTGCGCTACACAAGTGAGTGTGTGTGTCTCAAATGAGGAGAGCTACACCTATTTATATTCATCCGTTCACTTCAATTAACTCATCTGACATGTAGGCTCGAGTTAATCATGTAGGCTTGAGTTACACATGTAGGCTCAAGTAACCAAACTAGTGTGCTAATGACCCACCTTTACAAATAGAGGGGACAACCTCATGACTCTTATTAGTTCTTCCGATTAGAAGCATCGGGGTACAATATAATACAAGTGGTTCTCCCGGTAGGACCATCGGGGACCACAAAAGATACATATAGAATATTCTTCGAAGTTACAATATTTCAACATTTGGTGGCCCATAGTATTGTCCCATGGTATTGAATGTAAATAAGCCTTTATAAGGCTTGAGGAGGCTCCATTGTAAAGTGGCCTGGAGGAGAGTGGCGTCTAGCTCACTTGACCTAGTTTGGACAGTTTTGGTTAAGGGAGATAATATATATATTATGGTGGTTTTTTCTGATTTTGGGTTTTTCGCATAAACATTGCGTGTCTATCTTAAATGTATTGCTATGTGGATTTGTTTTCTCTCGTTATTCGTTATATGTATGCTCGTTTAAATCCTAATAAGAACTAGTATCAGAGCCATGGTTTGGAATATAGTTGTGATCATTATGTTGTACTTAGTTTTTTGAATTAATTGCGGGGTGCATGTTCGATGGTACCCGAGACCCTAACAGTATTTTTGGGTTCCTGGTTAGAATGTAATTTCCTCGGGTGCTACAAGCACAAGGTATCCCTCTTATGCATAGAGAAGGGATGTTGAATCAAGTGTGGAATGGACCACCAGGTAGGTACGAGGGTGTCAGGTGTACTCATATCTTATATTGATGTGGATAGAAGAGGTTGAATCTACGATTGCAAGAGGAATGTGAGATGGTTTAATTTCAGTTTTGGGACAAATATTGATGAACCATGTATGTGAAGAGATTTTCTAAAGAACTGGTGGTTACAGCGGCCGAAGACCCATGTAATCCGGTAGATGGATTATTTTTATATGGGCATTAATGAAAAGGTTGGATGTATGTACAAAAAGAAGCATGACAGAAGATGTGCATGGGAAAGAGAGAGGATGAAGAAGAAAATGGTGATCGTGTAGTCACCATGAAGGCACATGAAAAACAATTAATGGAGTAGTTTGCATGTAAAATGGAATATGGTTGTAAGACCTGGTAAGGCATGCATACCCTTGGTAACTCACCAGTAAATCCGGGAGATAGACCTAGGTGATAGGGGGTGTATGTGATATTCCTCAGTAAAACTTTGAGGGGGGTTGGTTTTTACTCCAAATCAAGTTTAAAGGGGGGGGTTTTAGGGTTGATCTTGAATCAAGAATGAGTAAAAGGTGGTTGTGCTCTAGCACATGGTTTGGGAACATGGTTTATTATATCCCATGGTATTTGGTGTTCCATGGTATTTGGTGGCCCATGCTATTGTATGTAAGGAAGTATTTATAAGTATTGACAAGGCTCCATTGTAAAGTGGTCTGCAGGTGAGTGGTGGCTAGCTCACTTGGCATGACTTGACCGATTTTGGTCAAGGGAGATCATATATCTATTATGGTGGTTTTTCCTAGTTTTAGGTTTTCCACGTAAACATTGTGTGTCTATATTAAATGTGTTGCTATGCGGATTTATGTTCTTTCATTATTTATTATATGTATGCTCATTTAAATCCTAATAAGAACTTTTTTGGTGGCCCGTGGTATTGTCCCATGGTATTACATATAAGGAAGTCCTTATAAGGATTGAGGTGGCTCCATTGTAAAGTGGTCTAGAGGTAAGTGGTGGATAGCTCACTTGGCCCGGCTTGGTTGGTTTAGGTCAAGGGAGATAATAGATATATTATAGTGGTTTTTCTCAATTTTTGGTTTTCCACGTAAATATTGTGTGTCTATCTTTAATTGTTGCTTTTATATTTTATTTCTCTCATTATTAATTATATGCATGCTCATTTAAATCCTAAGAATTGGTATTAGATCCATGGTTTGGCATATAGTTGTGCTCGTTGTGTTGTACATATTTTTTTTTAATTAATTGTGGGGTGCATGTTTGGTGGTACCTAGCACCCCGACATTTTTGGTTCCTTGTTAAAAGTTGATTTCTACGAGTGATAGAAGCACAAGGTATCCCTCTTATGTGCAGAGAAGGGATTTTTCATCATGTGTAGAAATAAGCACTAGTAGGTATGAGGGTGGAAGGTGTACTCATAGTCTAACTTGATGTACTGGACCAGAGAGGTTGATTCTTCAATTGCAGGAGGAATGCGATATGGTTTAATCTTAGTTGTGGGACCAATATTGATGAACCATGCATATGAAGAGAATTCCTAGAGAATTGGAGGCTACAGTGGCTGAGGACCCATGTAATCTAGTAGATGGATTCTTTTTATATGGACATCAATGACAAGGTTGGATGCAAGTACAAAAGGAGAATGGCAGAAAACAAGCAATAAATCGAGCATGGAAAGCGAGAGGATGAATCAATAGATGGTGATGGTGTAGTCACCATGAAGACACATGGAAACAATTTAATGGAGCAGTTTGCATTTAAAAGGGCATATGGTTATAAGACCTGACAAGGCATGCATACCCCGAGTAACTCACTGGTAAAGTTAGGAGATAGACCTAGGTGATAGCGGGTTGTATGTGAGATTCCTTTTTAAAAATTTGAGTGGGGTTGGTAATTACTCCAAGTCAAGTTTAAAGGGGGGATTGTTAGGGCTAAACTTGACTTGGGAATGAGTCAAATGGTTTAGGTCTTGACACATGATTTTGGGCCCATGGTATTTGGTGGCCAATGATATTTTTCCATGGTATTGGTGGCCAATGGTATTTGGTGGCCCATGGTATTGTCCCATGGTATTGCATGTAAGGATGTATTTATAAGGCTTGAGAAGACTCCATTGTAAAGTTGTCTGGAAGTGAGTGGTGGCTAGCTCACTTGGCCCGACTTAGCCAGTTTAGGTGTTACCTGATATTCTCAATCAACATGGACAAATATTTCTTCCCTAGTCTACATGGGGTAGATATGGAACAAAAGGCTCACAATAACGCGTCCTCTCCCTAGACTATTAAACTAATTGAATGCCAAGATTTCTTACCTCAACAATGAAGGTGGTCCTTTCCTTTTAAACATCCTAAAATCAACTATACTTGCAAAAGAATATAAGGAACAATATACAATAGCGAAAGCAATACGATAATTCAATGATATATAAAAATTATCAAGGAGAAAAGTAATGAATAATTAAGATTAAGATTAAGGTAGTTTGGTCAGGAAACTTCAAGGGATTGAGCATCATAAGAACTTTTAGGTGTAACAAAATGCCCCCCAAAGTATGAAGATACAAGGATGTGATAGGTGAACTAAATTTCTTTATATTATATGAGATCAGAGGCAAAAGATTGGCTAGTGAAGACTTGACATAACATCAATTACAAAATACCTTAATCAAATCATGGATGTTGAACAATACACTATAGATACATGTATAATGACCATGTCATGGATACCAATAATATAGTGTAGATCCATGATAAAAAATACTCAAATTGGGACATAGCTATGGAATATACATTGTAGATCCATGCCATCCTGACTCAAACTTGAGCATAGCCCCCTGAAATACAATGTGGATCCATGCAATGAATCAAAGAATACTCCATCACAACTTGAGGATAGGAACATATTCAAGTGAATACCTAACCACTCAAGATCTTCATTCCAATACTAATTAGTACAGTTATATCCACGTGAATAAACATCTTGATGTCGAACCTAGTAGAAACCACCTGATTACCAGTCATTGATGTATACCATTAACAAGTGAGAGGGAAATCATCATTAATGTCAATGATCCTCAAGGTACCCTAGTACATTTCTCCAAATGTGAATAAATGATTTGAACTTGAACAATTGACAAAATCTTTGAATCAGAGGCCAATGATGAAATCCTATGGTTGAAAGCAAGGTAACCTGACATTGAGGGATGAAGACCTCAAGGTTCTTGACTAGTTTCTAAGACTAATTCTTGGATGATGTGTTGTTGTCAACAGGAATAGACTCATCGAAAAAGGGACATGATGTTTCCCCCATAATTGACACAAAACTTGGAAAAAAAGTGACTTTGGAAGTGATCTTGATAATGGAACAACCATAGGAGTAACTCAGATATGACCTACTCGAAGGAAGGTAAAGTAAATGTAGAAGTAGACTGTGGAAAAGACTCCCCTTGAACATTAATGACACGAAAAGTGACTTGGCAGCATTGACTCAACAAGGCATAGATCAGATATAATGTAAAGATAGGACGATCCATTCTTTGAATTTACTCAAAGGAGTGAAATGAATCATGAAAGTGGATCGACTCTATGACAAGTTGAATACCCAATTGTTTGAATGAAAATGAAGGTAGGTGCCATGTTCAAAGGTGAATAGGGGATTCCATTAACACAAATGAAAAACATCTCCCCATTCCCTTAATTTCCCCATCGCAATGGATGAGTACCTCTTTGATTTCTAACAAGCTTGACAAGGGCAACAAACGCTCGATATAGCTCATCAAGTGATGAGTACAACCTCATATATTTTATGAACTTGAAAAAGGAGGGGTCTATTTGCAGAAAAAAAGGGTCCATCGTCGCTTGATTTTATGAGTCCAAAGAAGGTAAACTCGATCATCGTTTCATGTTTAGAGAGTCTGAAATGACTAAGAAGACTCCAAAATGGATTTTTTCGTAAGTTTAGCCCCGAGGTCTGAAAAAGTATAAACCAATACCTATGAGAACTCTTCTACCCGCAATGAACTAGAGTATTAATTTTTTGTAAATGAGTATAAACAGTCTGAAAAGGGGGTAAAATGTCACTGGATAGATGACCTTTCAACAAATTTTACATGCGTGAAAGAATCAAGCTCACTTGACAATCTTTTCATGTGTAAAGAGCCTAAAAATAGCTTAAAGATGACTCCAAGGGGGTTTCCTTTTTCGTTATCCATTTTAATGAGTCCAAAAAAGTGGTAAAATCACACTCGATACCTTTTCACTGAATTTTTAATGAGCACGACTAGGGTATAAAAGGCACTTGGAACTTTTTTCATCTTGAGGCAGAGCATGAAAAAAGTAAAAAAAAGCTCCATCGTAGCCATAAAACATCCAATAAGGTCCTGAAATCTTCAAAAGAAATATTAGGACACTTTCACCATAAAAACTATAGGACAATATAGTAAAAATCCATAACATTTAAATATTTCACCAATTTCTTTTATTAAAAATAAAAAATGATATAAAAAGGGTGAAATAGTAAAAATTACTTACCATTGTGTTTTTACCTTAGGAATTGGGTGAAAATTGTGTCTAAGAGAGGAATTTTCAACAAAGGTTTCGGGAGCTACAGGCGTCCGTTCGACGAACCGTCAGAAGTAGGTAAGAGTTATCATCCTCCCCTTCCTTTACTGGTTGAGTTTTCAGTTTTCATCATGTTTTTTTTTGTTTTTAGGAGAGTTTTAGAAATTGAATAGAGCACCCTAGGTGACACTCTTCTCCCTTTCAGGAGGTGTGTTGATGAAATCCCTGAAAGGGGAAAGAGCATCAGGGGAGCTTTTTCCTCTAAAGGAAGTTGCATTGTTTCAGTGTTCCCTTGGGGAAAGTGCATCAACATTCATGACTCTTCAAAAAAAAAAATTTAGCATGAATTTTAAGTTTTTATCCTAGTGAGTTGAGTCTAATATTTTCCATGTGGATGTCCCATAGGTGTTTGACTCAAAAAATTGTTATTTGGAAGGAGCGTGAGCATGAATTTCATGATGCCCAAGTGACAAATGACCCAATGATGGTGATACCATTAATGGAGTGTCGAATCCTTAAGTAATTCATGGTTCTGCGCATGAGATCCCATGCTCATCTTCTGGACCATTTGATATGGATGTGGGACCCAGATCAACAACATTTCCAGGTGGGCACTCATATTCAGATGATTGATGTTGATGAAATCTACTTTTTGACTGGACTATATAGGAGAGGAAGTCCAATATCACTCTTAGGTCTTAGAGGGGGGGACATGACCATTGATGATCTCATCGATGAAAACTGTGTGATATAAACAAGGTCCCAAGGGGGAAACATTCTGATCAAACACACTATGGATCAACCCTTGAGGACCATAGCCTTAACTATAGAGAAGGTAGCAGTTAGTAGTGCTTCTCATCAAACTACTCGGCCACATATTCTATATGAATTGGAGTGCATGGCTCCAAGCATCTTCAATTGGAGTGAGGGGCTATTAGTAAGCCTCAAGGACCAAATCACGAAGTGTTGGCGAGGTGAGATAAAGAAATTTGGCTATGAGGAAGTAGTAGTATCTTTATTCATGGAGAGGGTAGCTTTGTTACACACTCAGGTGCCTCTTAACAGTTTGGAGCATGAGGGGCCATGGATGTTGAGGTGACTCAAGGCTATGGCCCATCATGGAGGTGGTGGAGGTCCCACCATGACTTATGGCTCGGTCTTCTTCTAGTGGCTGTGAGGACACCTACTGATGGTAGAGGACTATGGGTACGCAGGGACTAATTTCAGGGTTGACCCTGACCTTCCATTACCTGAGGATGACTAGTGGGATGACCAAGGTAAGAAATATACTATTTCATTGTGCTTTTGTTTTATATTATATCTTGTTTATTTTTGTTTTAGTGATACTAAGTCATGACATACTATTTTGTAGACATTGGCCCATCTCAAATTGCAGGAGCATCGCCTATCAAGAGGCAAGGGATGGTGAGAGAGATTTCCATCAGAAACATAAAGGCATAGGAGGAGCTTTAAGAGATTGAATAAAACCTCTATAGGCTGACCATTAGCATTCTCGATATCTCTATTGATGACCTTTCCAGTCATTATCAACGCCACACTGCAGGGGTATCAGGGCGTTTTGGGAGGCTACTCCGTAGGGTAGCTTGTGTTGTTATGTGTTACCATGAGCATAAGGATTAGTCCGAAGTGACTCCTATTTTGTAGTATATATGCTGAAAGTTTCGAAGCATTATAGTTTTGACCTCTTGATGTACTAGAAACTCAATAGTTTCTCAATAGTTTCAGATTTTTTGGGTATACTGAAAGCTTATGGCTTTATATTTTTCCTCAGTGTCGATTGTATAAATATATATATATATATAAACAACATTCTACAGGCATGTGTGTGTATGTGAAATCTTTTAATGTTGTTCAAAGATATGATGTACAGATCAGAACACTAATATTGCTGCAACTTTAATTAAAATTCTGATATAATACTTGCACACAATCAGTAAAATTTTGGACTTTGTAGATAAAGGTATTTTACTAAAAAATTCATAGGCATGGAAGTGGGAAGAGGGAAGTAACCAAGGAAAATTTCAGGATATATAATTATCCTTCCCTAAACATTTATATCGAGGAACATTTAGGTTTCATATTCAGCTATGCTGAAACTTACTCCCATGGTTCTAGGTCACCCAACCGTGAAACTAGGAAGGTTCCTTTAGATCCCTTCAACCAGAGGTTTGGGGAAATAAAAAAAGATGATATCAGACATTAATACAACAATAAATAATGTTTTTAATATCTCATAACAATTATGTATAGGTTTGGAAAGTTTAGGCGAGAATTGGGAGAATTTGGCAATTTTGGCTTGGTGAGTCCCTACGCAGTGGAGGCTGCTCAAACAGTGTACAAACTCAACTAATTTTTTGTTTGAATTTTTTTTGGAAATAGGGGTCAGGTATTGACATAAAACAACTTCTAGAATCGAATTTAGGTGAACAAAACTCTCATAAATAAAGAAATTGTGAGACTAATCAATTTTAAGTAGTCATCTAGCATAGGTGTACCAAAAAGCATGAAATTCGTATCACAAGTTTATAATACTTGAGAATGAAATTTTTAAGAGATTAATACATCTTTAATTGAAACATTACATCATTTATAATCATACCCATGTCCATTACTCATTTATCCTTGCATTAAACTGATCAAAACCCTCATTTAAAGACACATTCAAGCTCTTTCAAGGGAAATTGGACATGTTAGATTATTGGACAGAATGATAAGAATATTACATAGATATTAAATAGATCCTATGTACTGATTCACAACAAAGGAAGTTGTAAGACTCACCACTCCCAAAATGGAACTCAAAATAGTGGGCAGGAGGCCCAACTTTGACATCAACATGGATGGGAGCGTAAGTGAAGATTTCACTTCATTGAGGAGAATGCTGAAATTATATGTCTGAATATGATCTCATGGAATTTAACATGAGCTCTACATACCTGCTATGAGAAAAGAAAGGGAAGAATAAGAGTGGGGAAGGAAATACTTGGGGCACATCTCCCAAGGGTTGAGGCACAACTCTCAGTGGAAGCATTGCTTCACATAAGCACAAATCAATCATAAGTAAAAATAACTAATAGATATCCCCCTATCTTTTTATAAACTTCTGGTGACTTGTTTAGTAGGTAGGTGACCTGTGAGAGTAATTCATCCCCATACAAACCCTAACCCTAGCCACATATGCACCCTCCTTGAGTATTTCGAAAGTAGGGACCCTTGTGAGTTGTTTCCCTATCCATGCCATTCATCTAACTTTGAAACTGCACCCTCCCTTAGTCCCAGAGCTGCTGCTTTTATCTATGAAATTTTTTTATTCCTTTCCTGCTTTTGTGCTGAGCCTCCAAAAGGAAATTGTGGCCTCCTTAGTCAATTTTTTCCTGCTTTTCCCTAAGACATCTTTTCCTGAATTTCCTTCTTTGCAGATTGAGCCTCCAAAAGGAAACTGCACCCTCCTTAGTCAATTGTTTCCTTCTTTTCTTGTGACAACTTTTTTTTTTCTTTTGGAACTTTCCTTCTTCCTCTATCTGCTTTATTTTGTCAGTCTCTTGCCACTTTCTAAATCTCCTCCTTGACAAGTTGGATTTCCCATTATTCCCTCCTGACATGGCAAGATCAATTCCACATATTATTTGCACAATAATTAATTAATGATACAAATAAAACTAAGTATAATCCTCATAGATAATGTTTTGCAAAATTCCCTAGGCTAGAGTAATTAATGTCACTTGGAACCCCTAGGATTTTCAACATGGTCAGCACTTTTATGATCAAAATTGAGGGGACAAGTTAGCACTCCCCTCCCAAATCTGCTTGTCCCCAAGCAGAAGCAAAGCATGGTGCTGCAGGATCTGTTCACCCTCCCAAGTAGCATCTTCACTAAGTAATCCTTTCCACTATATCATGTATTCCTTGATATTTTTGTTCCTCAATTTTCTTTCTCTTCCCAGTAGTACTTTATTTGGTATTAAGACCAAATGGAATTCATCATCCATGGGTGGCAGTTACTCTGATGCCACCATCAGTTGGCCAAATTCTTTCTTCAAACATGATACATGGAAGACATTATGTATGTTACTGTATGTTGATAGTTCCAACGTATAGGCCACTTCAACAACTTTTCTTAGAATCTTGTAGGGCACATAGAATCTTGGCTGAAGCTTTTTAGCCCCTTTCTCTTCAAAAAATACTATCTATCAAGTTGCAACCTTAGGTAGAATAAGTCTTCTACCTAGATTACTCTGTCAATTTTGTGCTTATCTGCATACACCATTTACTGGTTCTGTTCCATCTGCAAATTATCCTTCAATTCCCTGAGAATGTCTTGGTTTTCCTGCAACCAATCTTTAGATTTTTGGGCTTTGCAATCTCTAAACATTAAGTCTGCAAAACTTAGAGCCTCATACCCATACAAGGCCATAAATGGGGTCATTTTGATAGAAATATGAAAGGTAGTAGTATAACATAACTCACCCAAGTGGAGATAAGTTTTCCAAGCTCTTTTTTGTCCCATAACATAATTACAGAGGTATCCTTCAAGCCATTGATTCACCCTTTCAGTTTTCCCATCTTTCTGAGGGTGATAGCTTGTACTCTGCTCAGTTTTGTTCAAA
>LPNX011209027.1:114890-151162 GCA_001517045.1 Pseudotsuga menziesii | reverse complement strand
CAATCCAACTACCTGTAACCACCACCCCCCTATTACATCCCCTCTACAACACCTAGACAACCCACATTAATATAACCCCCCCACTCCTAAACTCGTAAAACACACCTTCCTCTCTCTCTTCCTCTCTCTCTCCCTCTCTCTCACTCACACACACACAACCAAAACTCACCCCATACCACTAAGGACCTACATTTAACCTCTCTCTCTCTCTCTCTCTCTCAAACACACACACACACACACAAAAACATCCCTATGTATCTTGTTACTACTAAAATACCCTAACATGTAGCCCCCACCCCCTATATATTACCCAACTCCCCCATCTATTCCCCAATATCCCCATCCCCTCTATAACTCCCCAACCAATAAAACTACCTCTAACACCCACCCCTTTATTGCATCCCCTCAACAACACCTAGACATCCCCACATTAATCTAACCTCCCCCCACTCCTAAAAACTAACATACCCCTCTCTCTATCTCTCTCTATCTCTCACACACACAAACACACATCCACAGTTCACCCCATACCCCTAAGGACCCCCCATTCACTCTATCTTTGTCTCTCTCTCTCTCTCTCTCTCTCTCTCTCTCTCTCTCTCTATCATACACACACAAACATCCCTATGTCTCTCCTAACCTCTACCCGATAACCTATACCCCCTAACCGCTAACCCCGACCCCCCTTTCTATTCCCCAACCCCCCCTATCTATTCCCAAACACCTCCCTCCCATTTATCACTCCCCAACCAATCCAACTACCTATAACCACCACCCACCTATTAGATCCCCTCTACAACATCTAGACATGCCCACATTAATCTAACACCACCCCCCCTCCACACCTAAAATACTAATACACTGTTGTCCAAAACCTACCAACAAAGCCTCATCAACAAGGGTTCTCACTCTGTCAATGCACAACCAACGCGATCTCCTTGAGCACCAGCCTAGACAGGTTTTACCCTACTCAGTAACACCCACAGAGCAGATGAAGTCTCACTCGAGATGTTTGAGGGATAGCTATTAGAGCCAAGTTTATGGCAGTAAGAAGGAGGATCGGGGCATCAATGATTTATTAACATAGCTATCAAATCTAACAGATTAATTTCTCAGGTACCACAACATTCATCACAGATCTATTATTATAATCACAGTTCTAATAGATTGCATCGTTCAAATATTCATCGCAACAGTATGACATTCTTCATTCATAAAACAGAACCATCGCAGTAAATAAAGACAGGAAAAGACATTGCAACATATGAAACAGACACAAGGACAATAGTTTTTCAGCTCAATATCTATCATATCATATTCATCATAATAGATCCAAAACAACAACTATCTTCCTCCACAATGGGAGAAATATCAATCCACATAGTCACATACAAGTCACAAAATA
Source organism: Pseudotsuga menziesii (assembly GCA_001517045.1). Lineage (NCBI taxonomy): Eukaryota > Viridiplantae > Streptophyta > Pinopsida > Pinales > Pinaceae > Pseudotsuga > Pseudotsuga menziesii. The sequence goes on along the minus strand of LPNX011209027.1, from coordinate 149,757 downwards.
TTCAATCTCTCACTTTAGTCTCATCTCATACACCACTCTCCTTTTTTTCTTCTCTTCTATATATAGGCTTTGCGCCTTTAGATTCAAGGTCCACTTCTAACTAAATGTCTAACTGATTTAACCATTAATGACCTATATCGACAAAATGTGGTCAATCAATACAAAAATATGCATAAAATAATCAAAAGTGGTTTGTTTTCTGCCCGTCGCGCTATCTTTGGCTTGTGCGGTGTCGTGTGAGCTTGTGCAGCCTTCGCGGAGCTATGAAACTCACTTACACCAAAATACCTACCAACAGGCCCCTGACACAGTGTTGTGGCTCTTCCTAGATCCATGCCAGCTGGCCATTGTGTCTTCCTCGATCCCAAAGAGTAGAAACTGTCACATATGCATCAGTGTGCGATTATTGCCATATTTTTCGACTCGTAGTTTGGCCGCAATTGCTTCCTTCAACATCAACTGCAACGGATTTAAGAAAACCTCTAGACTTATGTAACCATAAATTACATCATGCTCCATCTTCTATGAACACTACATCATTCTCCATTTACTGTCGCCCTTCAAAAACTGTCTGTCGTCCCAGTATGGAGCTGTGCATCTGACCACTTGGTCCTTCCTTGTAGTCAGACTCAGCCCACATCTGCTCGTTTGGTTCTTTCAGGATCATCCAATGTTCCCTAAAGGAATCAGTTCCCTGTTCTTGTAGACTTAGTCAAATGCGATAAGAATTCTATTCCCATTCGGATTTCTCATGGGTGTCTGAGTAGACACCTCAGACTGACTAGGAGAAACATAGACAAGGGTGAATGCACCAGAGAATTCTATCTCAGCCAAACTAACCCATGTACTCACAACTTGTTCATCAATTTCTACTGAGACAACATTCTCACTCATAGGCTGCCCTATATACAGGGAGGTCTGCATTTCCCCTTTGACCACCATTACCTTACCCAATGGAGCTTCCTTCAACAACCCAACCCAACTCTTCTGCAACTTCGCTCAGTGCAGCACTTCCTAATGGGGTTCAAACAACTACCAGTTCTCAGTTTATAACACCAACTTCGTTTGAGATGCCATCATGACTCACTCAGGTGCATCATTATGACTGGATCCTTCATGTGTGTGCTAAATATGTCATCGATTCTACCACCCTTCCTTTCAAATCTAATATCATTAACTATTACATCAACCATGCCATCATTTCCTTCTTTGACAACCGTTATTGAGTATTAAAGTGACATCTAGTCACCGTCACAAAGTATCCCATACACTAAGAGACACTCCTATCCTGGGTGACCACCTGTTGTGCAACCCCGTCCCTTTTGCATGTCACAACCCTATGTTCTTAGTATAGCCTCCTACGGACACACCAGCTTTTCCTATCGCACAACCTCATTCTAGCGGACCACCTTGTTGCAACCCTCTTTCCATAGTGCAGCCTCTTACTGAAATGTAAGATTTTGTCTATCACACCCCCTTGTTTGGGTGGACCACCTTGTCGTAGTCCTCTTTCTGGAGTGCATCCTCTTGCTAATGCACAACCTTTTGTCTATCACACCCCCTTGTTTCAGAGAACTACCTTGTCATAGCCCTCTTCCCTTAGCACAGGCTCCTACGGATGCTTTCCCTTTTGTCTATTGCACCCCCTTGTAACATCCCCAACCCTCCGACCGGTGAAGAGGACGCTACTAACACCAAACAAATGGGAAAACAGCCCCATGAACATGAACAGGGATAAATGTTGATATTAAAAAGCTTAGCATAATACATACTAAGATGCATATAACATACAAAGATACATAGTTACTCAACATTCAGCGGAAGAAAACATATACATAAACTAGCATTCAACATGTTCATCATTTCTCATGAAACAGTAGATATAATTGCAGAGATGAAACAGTCAGGAGTACTTATCTTTTGATGAATAATTTGCCCCGCAACTAGCTATGTCACTGCAATGTTCCACCCAACCATAGGCCAATGTGCTCATCAATCTCTCAGCAACACTACCACCCCCAAGCTAAGCATGATTCCTCCAGGAATAAGAGTCAATGTAGGCTTACACATAGCAAAGGTTTGCCAATCAGCCAAACCCGCATAGTAGGGTTTTACTAGGTCATCAAGGAGCTAGGAGAGGCTAAATGCTAAGCTGGTGGCCTCAACACCAGCCTTTTCAAGAATACCTAGCCTCTAATCCCACTCTCAACAGTCTGAAGACCAACCAATGCATATCACAGCAAAACAATCCATTCACAGCTCTATGGAGAAGGAAAAGATGACCGGGTGGCAACCCCAAACAAAAGGTGAACATGGCTCAAGTCTACAAGACAACTTAGAGTTGTTCTTGGCCCTAGCATGGCCAAAACAACTCAACAGCAACCCAAAACCAGGGTACATCAATAGCCCAAACTCACAATGAAAACTGTGGCAACCTTACAGAGTCTCAAAACAGGGGAGAAGCCAAACTCCTAGTGTGGACAGAGGGAAAACTCAGCTAATGAGTGTGGAATCAACAACCAACCAACATCCATGAGCCCACAGCACATACAATCACCAAAGTAATGGCTTGAGAACTTACACAGGCCGAAAAGGGGAAAGAATAAACTCTCAACCTATGCACAAGGGGAAAAGACACAGTCCAAAAATGGAAGAAGGAAACACACACACAGTCCGAAATGGAAGAAGAAATCAGACTCTCAAAAGCATCCAAAATCATGGGAAGAATGACAGCAACCCAAATCGTGGGTTAAACCAACAACAAGCCCAAATCGTGGATGAAAACCATGGCTATTCCACATACACAGTGGAAATTGTGCCCTTGAGGCCGCACTTCCAACTCGCTGCATGCACAAATCCAAAGGAGAACCCCCGACCGGTGCATGAGGAAAAAATGATGGGAAAACTGTGTGTGCGGAAAATAGATCGTCTCTCTGTGTGAGGATGGAATTCCCCAGACCAAAATCGTGAAGGTGAATACCAGGCCAACTGCCTGTGTGAGGGAAATGATGGCTTCTTCCGCTGGGTATGTGTATCGTTAGAGCTGACAGTAGCCTGCCATACTGACGCCCCTCATGCCCACATTTCCTCAAGTAGTAACTGCCCTCAAATAATGCCTGCCCCAAATGACTTGGTGGCTGAAAAAGACAAGAAGGTGGTTGACACATGATTTCCCCCCCATGACTCAACGTTCATCATTTCCCCCCCTTATCCTTTGGAATCATGCCCTTTTCATTTTAACGTTGCACCATCATAACTCATTGTAGGTTTAGTTTAATTGATTTGTTTATTTACATGATTCCATACTATAATGTGTCGGATAACACGATATACCATCGGCAACTATCCCTATTACCGAAACATACACAACCAAATCGATGGTGGGGCTTTTACCTTTAGCTCCTCACCACAATCAATTACATTATATGCATCATGCAAACAGGGTCAAAACCAGGGTGTTACATTCCCCTCCCCCTTGGAATAACACCATCCTCGGTGTTCCTAATACATATAAATACATATACAATTTGCACATCCAAAATTTCAAAATTTTTGCAGATCTGTCCCATGTTCAATTATTTACTTTGAACATTCAGGACCAAGCCCCTCGGCTTCCATGAAATTCTCCTACTGGTTCTCAGCTTTCAGCTTATCCCAAAGTCTAGGAACTTTGTGGTTGTTTCCCACTTTATGTTCCCTCATTGGGCAATCCCGGCGTAAATGATGTCCTCTACATTCCCAGCATTTCACTGGCTGCTTCATCTTTACCTGCTCAATTTCCTTTGATTCTTCATGCGTGGAACATTTCTTAATGGGTCTCTTGGATGAATGTCCCATCACTGATCCACCTTCCTTTCCCTTGTCGATTGCTCCCAGAAGGATTTTCACCTCCCTTTGCAAACCAATAGAGTCTTGCAAAATCTGGTGGTTCATTTCATTCTTCCTTTTCTGTATCTTGACCATCTCCCCAATATTTTCTTGGTTCTTGGAAATCATTTGAAGGGGACTTCCATCCAAGTTCAAGAACTTTTGATCTGCTGCCATGATCAATGTGCACCATCGGGTTTCACTTTTCTCACCTGTGAAATGCACCATTGAAATCCTGTCAGACCAAGCATAATATAAACATTAAAATCAGTCAGTCAATTACCCAATTGGCATGACAGTCCAAGTGTCATCAAGGAGACTTTCATATTTTTCATGCCTTCCCAACAGGCACACAAGCTCATTCATGTCCATTCTTGGGTAGGGAATTAACTATTCCAGCATTCACAATTTAATTTAAGCAAATACACACATTCCATTTCAGTCATACATGGATTCAATGATCTTTTGTTTTCACCATGCATATATATATATATATAATTAAAAAGGAAAGAGAGAGTACCAAGAGTTTTTCCCCTCTATGTTCTGTTCCATCCTAGAACCCACACCACCGCTATGGATTTTCATGCTCTCGGCCTCTTTCACTTCACCGTGAATGTTGGGCCAATCCCTCTTGGTCATGACACTTAGTGTCTCTAGTCTATTTTAGATCTCTTAACCATGGAGTCTCTCCACATTGTTTGTCTCGACTGCTAGGACCTCCACAGTCTCACTAGCACCTTTCTCATTGCCGCTCATTCCGAGCTTTCAAGGATAGTCACATGTCCACATGCACCCCTAGGATGCTTTCATAGTCCTCGCTCCCAGCGATACCTATATCCAAACATTGAATAGATTCACATGTTTAGTTTATTCTCATTGGTTTTATCTCTAGAACAAGAGCTTAAAACATCATAACCAAATCATATACACATGTATATTCATAAGCAAAATAATCCAATACTTATATGTATTGTGCATTTCCTCATTGGTCCATAGGATCCTGCTTCGCTTTGCAAGCCTTGGGATCGCCTATGGACTTGGATGTTAGGTCAGCATGCAGGCTGCTCCACAACATCAAATAATTCATGTCCAACCAATACACCCTCATGTTGACTGGGCTTGGAACTTTACCATGACCATTTCCAGGTCCAGGATCTACTATGGATCTCCAGGCATATAACATCCCAGCATACACTTATACCAACATACACTTATATCAACAATAATACATACACTTATATCAACAATACACTTATATCAACATACACTTATATCAGCAATAATGCACACTTATATCAACAATAACCCTTACTCCGCAACCCCTCACAACAACCATTTTCCTTTTCTCTTTAGGGTGCAACACCCAACTGCATCTATTTAGCCTGTCAACACAAGCAATATAAGCAAACTCATTAGCATTATTTCTCTAAAACTGTAATCATATTCCATATCATTCACTATCAAGTATTGAGACACCAGGAGTGCGTCCACTCCCTAGGGTGTAGTCAATATTGAAAACCCTTTCATGAATCTACATCAGAAAAGTGTGCACCCTTTCCCGATGTGTGCCATGTAGGCCCTATTCATACTCAATAAATTGGTCATAATGGAAATAAAATCAAAATAGGTTATGCATATGGAATTTTAATAATTTGACATGCGTATTCTTAGCAAAGGTCACATAACACTTATCCATTTGTCGACGCAGTATTCCTTTGTTAAGGAGGAATGGGGCTCCCTTCTCTAAGTTGAGAGTCCCTCAGTTAGCCATCCCAACTCCTTTTTACATTTCATATCTACACATGTCTTACTGACATAATCCACACCATCTCACTCATGTTGCTTACCAAACATGTAGTGCAGATGAGACATTTCCAAAATGTCCATTGGAGTTCCACCCAAAACCCATTTCCAAGATAAGGGAAAACCTTCCCATGAAGTTTGGCTCCTGCAGGCCATCACACATGATCTTCCTGCAGTGTGTACCCCTAGCAAATTCATCAAATAGAAAAATAGTCAATCATTATCTGATAATACAATCCAAATTGATTGTTCCATAACCAAGAAATGACATTAGTAATCAAATTCATTAGGAATTTGCAATTCTATCTACTACAGAAATTACTTTGCTTGGCAACGAGGTGATCCTCAATTATGGGTCTCTTGTAAGTAGCACGACTATGCCCATTATAATTTTATTCTTACTAGCATAATATGAATACCCACTTACAATGCATTCTCCTGACACAATCTTATGCAAGCCAATAGTGATTAGTAGTTGTTAGCAATTTCTTAAATCCAAAATTCACAATTCAAATTTAACAACCCATTATGCATACCAACTATTTTCACAGCCATGAGACTATGCTCATAAGGTTTGGCTCTTTCACATGGTAGATTCCTGCATTTGTCATGGTATTACTCTCATTGCCATGCTCTAAATAATCTACATGAAAACTGAGCTTCAATCAACCAAACACTTGGTAAGTTTGGATGCGTATAACCTTTTCATTGCTACAACCATCACTGAATCATTTTCAGAATTTATAAATTCAAATACTTCCAGCTGTTAATCACATCAATATTAACAAAACTCATTTACTTCACGCAATCATTATCATACTAACATTTGCAAGGTATAGTCACATCATTCATGTAATTAAATGAAATTTTTAGATACTCCTTACTTCACAAGCGTATCATTTGTACCACCTTGCTCTTCCATAGAGAGTTCCCGGCAGCCAATTGATCATGACTATCCTCTTTATGCACTTACTATCCTGCATTCATAACATCCTTTGAAATGGTTCCTAAATTGTCATCAATTCATCATTTCAGCCATTAGTTATTCATAATATCACATGCACTCATCTCAATGCATTCATGCAATGCATCACAACATTTGACCCTATACTTAAGCAATCAGTCACTCACACCCTTCATATGCATCCATCCAATGCATAACTACAAGATTCATAAAATATTTTTAATGCATGTCCATTCAATGCCACCTTGCATTGATGCAAGAATACTATGCATTCAACATACCATGCATGGCCTAACCATGACTACTTCATATAGGATGCATTACTATAATCAAGATCATCAGTACTTACTTTCCTTGGGCTACTAAGCTCAATCAACATATACAGGCATGATACCTTTCTATATTCAAATATCCACATGGTATGAGGTCTCTTACCTTTACCACTCCTTGGAATTTGTCATAATTAACCCATTACCTGCATGGATCCTACTTACACCCTCGACATTACCAGTTTAGTCAGTATCTTGTATAGGATTGCAAAATTTGCTCACTAACTTTTGTTTATGGACTGGTTTCCTTATCCCTTCCTCTAGAGGGTTGCTAGTCACATTTGTCAGCATCAGCAACATATTCAGCCAGGTCCATGTTGTCGTTGGTTTTTCCACTAATGCCAACACCAATGCAATAACTATCATTAGTGGTTCATTATAGATGTATAATCCTCAATATCCTATGTATGAAAAGCATATCCTCATGCATTTCATTCATAAAACTTAGGAAATGCAATTATAATCAGCAAGATATGGTTTAAGGAAACTTCCCTTTCAAGTCCCACATCCTCGCATGGAACTCCTCTTCCACACAACAGTTGGTTTGACTTCATAGTCTTGCTACCTCTAGGCATGCAATTCCTCAGATTTGTCCATATTGTTAGCAGCGGCCGTCATTAGCACTTTACTGCTCCATACTTAGATTCTAGTGACTTTCCCTTGTTCCCTACTGGACAAGCTTTCCAACACCTATCGTCATGCTTCATTCCAACCTCGAGTGTGAAAACCACACCATTTCAAAGAATGAAGGTTTTCACCAATTTTAGGCAAAACACACAACTGTATTTTGGTCTGGAATGTGAAATTTAGCCACCTGGGATTCTCTTCTCCTTTTCATCCCTTAAGTTGCTGAAAGACTACTGAGAATTTCACTGAAGACCCCTGAAATCTCTAAAAAATCCCACTTGAAACTCCAAAACTTTCCTTCATCAAATCTGGCCCTTTTCCAACAATTTTTCGAACACCTAACATTATGCTACATTGGACCTTCAGTCCTCTAGACTTCCGAACTATTCATCGGGTCTCTTCCCAACTATCATTCCGATGCTTCGGTGATCCGAACCATAGTTCTTTCAGGTGGAAAGTTCCTTAGGTAGCCACAGCTATGGGAAACAAACTGACTGTGGGTTCTGCAAACCATACAACCTGTCGATGGTCTCACCAACTGATTTTTGGTGATCTTTCCCACTAGTATTCCCTGTCACACCGACGATTCGAACAACAAATCCTTTCTGCTGCATCGGCAACCAGAACCACTATCCATAGGGTGGATAGTTCCTTAGGCATCCGCAACGGCGGACTCATAATCCACTAACGTTTTCGACTTCCATCGATGCTCAAGACCACTAGTATCCTGACGTATAGACGCTTTGTTCATCTACGCTTCCGAACTTTATCGGTGGTGCCAAAGGCTATCCCTCGGTGGTCAAACAGCTAACATCTTCCGTCATTTCGGATCCCCATCCGTCTAAGCTTCCGAGTCCTTTATCAGTGCTACAAAATCTATCATCGGTGATCGAATCCTATACCTATCGGATGGCTAGTTCTCTAAGGTTCTGACGTATCAACGGACCGATCCTCTAATTTTCTCCATCGTGTCGGTGGTCCAATCCTCTAAATTTTTCCAACTTTTTTTGTACTTTAAAAAAATTTCAGAAATTTTTCTTCTTCCTTCCACCGTCGCATCGGCTGCTCGATCGTCTGAATTTTTCCGATGCTTCTAGCTCTTCAGATAAACTTCTCCCTTCATCCTCCCCNGAAATTTTTCTTCTTCCTTCCACCGTCGCATCGGCTGCTCGATCGTCTGAATTTTTCCGATGCTTCTAGCTCTTCAGATAAACTTCTCCCTTCATCCTCCACCGCATCGACGGTTGAAGCCTCTATCCATCTAAAGGATAGCTCACTGGCTAGCCACAACGATGGACGTTCAATCCACTAACTTCAACCAATGGCTGACGATGCCAGGACTTAAATAAATTTTTGAAAATTTCCTTTTAGTCTTCCTTTTCGTCGCTTGATCGGCTTGATTCTCTTCTTTTGTCAGTGAAATTGTTCCATCAATAGCCGCAACGGTGGCCCACCATCCTTGATCTTCTTTTGATCGGTGGCCAAATCTACTGAGGCATAACCTGATCGACATCAACAGTCTCTTCTCATCGAAAGGCTAGTGCTCTAGGCTTCCGAAACAGCGACACACGAACCACTAACTTCCGCCGATCCAAACAGTGAACCGTCGCCAATCACCGATGGCCTCAACACTTAGACAATTTTTGAAAATTTTTCTCTTCTTTTTTTTCAAACTTCATCAGCTCAACCATCCTTTATCCTCCACTGATTTGTTTCTTATCCATTGACGAACACTTCCTCTATCCTTTTCCGGCCAAGCAACTGTTTGCTGCTGCCGCTCGGAGCTACTATTTACTAACACCCCGACATCGGTGACTAGAAGGACTAGTGCGTCGGTGAGATAGTTGACTAAGCAGCTGTAATGTTGACTCATCAAATTCGATCCTTTTTCGATGGGTGAAGTAATCCACTAGCATTTCCCAATGTTTACTCCACTTTGGCAATTTTCTGCGAATTTTCCCCTTTTTTCCTTCGACCATGTCGGCTGTTGAAGCAACTATCCATCGAGCTGATAGTCCATTACTCAGCTGCAATGGTGAACACATCATCAGCTCTATCTTGTCAATGTTCATCAACGACGAATACTGCTAACCATTAGAGGAAATTTGGGGTCTAAAATGGGCCTTATAAGAAAACGTGCCAAAATAAGTTTTTGTGAGTTGGAATTCAAGAACCAATAGAATTTCAATAAAATAAGTCAACCATAATGGTTGAATTGGCATATTTGTCATTAAAAAAAACTACTTTTTTGTTCGTATTTTCGACATATCTCCCTGTGTTTTTATTCAAATTTCGATCGGGAGAGCTCGTTGGATGCGGAATTTGATTCTGCATCCAACGAGTACCCACACTGCATACTTTTGATGGACCCTGCTACCCCAAAAACATGAAATACCTTAAAAACATGATGATGATGTCATCATCACGTTTTTTCAGGTATTTGATGTTTTTGGGGTAGAGGGGTCCGTCAAAAGTATGCAGTGTGGGTACTCGTTGGATGCGGAATCAAATTCCGCATCCAACGAGCTCTCCCGATCGAAATTTGAGTAAAAACACAGGGAGATATGTCAAAAATACGAACACAAAAAGTAGTTTTTTTCTTTCTTCCTCCAAAATTAATCAATATTATTTTATTATTTTAACTATTATTTTATTATTTTCCTTAGGAGGCCCATTTTAGACCCCAAAATTCCTCTAATGATGCTCCGATGGTCGGTGAATTCAATACTTAGAAAAATTTCAGAACTTCTGTGCCCTCGGTGGTTGGAGGCTCTACTCATCGGAGGCATAGTGGTCTAGCCATCCGCAACGGCGGCACCCAATTGGATAAGCATCGGTGATCCATCTCTCTAGGTTTTCTAATGTGCATATGGCCAAAACACTTTCTGCAATTTTTCTTCCAATTGTCCTCCATCAGGTGTGGTTCCGTCTAGCTCTTCGTTGCATTGGAAGTCCTTCCCACTAAGTGTTATGATGAACTGACAATTCAAACACTTAGACAAATTTTTGTGGAATTTTTTCTATCATAACTTCCGATCTCTACTGGGTAGAAATAAATCCTACCTCTGTCACTACATCTTTCATGGCCCATTCAGGCCCATGCTGCAACCTGGCTCTGATACCACTCTGTAACGTCCCCAACCCTCCAACCGACGAAGAGGACACTACTAACACCAAACAAACAGGAAAACAACCCCATGAACATGAACAGGGATAAATGCTGATATTAAAAATCTTAGCATAATACATACTAAGATTCATATAACATACAAAGATACATAGTTACTCAACATTCAGCGGAAGCAAACATATACATAAACCAGCATTCAACATGTTCATCATTTCTCATGAAACAGTAGATATAATTGTAGAGATGAAACAGCCAGGAGTACTTATCTTTCGATGAAGAATTCACCCCACAACCAGCTACATCGCTGCAACGTTCCACCCAACCATAGTCCATTGTGCTCATCAATCTCTTAGCAACACTGCCACCCTGAAGCTGGGCATGATTCCTCTAGGAATAAGGGTCAATGCAGGCTTACACATAGCCAAGGTTTTCCAATCAGCCAAACCCACATAGTAGGGTTTTACCAGGTCATCAAGGAGCTAGGAAAGGCTAAATGCTAAGTTGGTGGCCTCAACACTAGCCTTCTTAAGCATAACTAGCCTCTAATCCCACTCTCAACAGTCCGAAGACCAACCACTGCATATCACAGCAAAATAGACCATTCACAGCTCTATGGAGAAGGAAAAGATGACCGAGTGGCAACCCCAAATAAAAGGTGAACACGACTCAAGTCCACAAGACAACTCAGAGTTGTTCTTGGCCCTAGTGTGGCCAAAACAACTCATCAACAACCCAAAACTAGGGTACATCAACAGCCCAAACTCACAATGAAAACTATGGCAACCTTACACAGTCTCAAAATAGGGGAGAAGCCAAAATCCCAGTGTGGACAGAGGGAAAACTCAGCTAATGAGTGTGGAATCAACAACCAACCAACATCCACAGGCCCACAGCACATACAATCCCCAAAGTAATGGCGTGAGAACTTACACAGGCTGAAAATGGGAAAGAACAAACTCTCAACCTGTGCACAAGGGGAAAAGACACAATCCAAAAATGGAAGAACAAAAAACACACATAGTCTGAAATGGAAGAAGAAATCAGACTCTCAACAGCATCCAAAATCATGGGAAGAATGAAAGCAACCCAAATCATGGGTTAAACCAATAGCAAGCTTGAATCATGGATGAAAACCAAAGCTATTCCGAATACACAATGGAAATCGTGCCCTTAAGGCCGCTCTTCCAGCTCGCTACATGCACAAAACCAAAGGAGAACCCCCTGACCGATGCATGAGGAAAAAATGATGGGAAAACTGTGCGTGGGGAAAATAGAACATCTCTCTGTGTGAGGATGGAATTCCCCAGACCACAATCATGAAGGTGAAGACCATGCCAACTACCTGCATGAGGGAAATGATGGATTCTGCCACTACGTATGCGTACCATCAGAGCTGACAGTAGCCTGCCATACTAATGCCCCCCATGCCCATGTTTCCTCAAGTAGTAACTACCCTCAAATAATGCCTTCCCCAAACGACTTGGTGGCTGAAAAAGACAAGAAGGTGGTTGACACATGGATTTCCCCCCCATTACTCAAGGTTCATCATTTCCCCCCTTATCCTTTGGAATCATGCCCTTTTCATTTTAACGTTGCACCATCATAGCTGGCTGTAGGTTTAGTTTAATTGATGTGCATATTTACGTGATGCAAAACTATAATGTGTCGGATAGCATGATATACCATCGGCAACTATCCCTATTGTCAAAACATACATAACCAAATCGATGGTGGGGCTTTTGCCTTTAGCTCCTCACCACGATCAATTACATTATATACATCATGCAAACGAGGTCAAAACTGAGGTGTTACATCCATTGTTTCGACACAACCATTTTCCATTTCTAACTGGCTATTCCCTACTGAATCACCTACCCTTTAACCAAATACGGCCCCCACTCATGGGCCCACTATTTTTTTCCAGGCAGTGCACCCTTCTGCCCCTATCCTATAGGGATTCAAGTGGATACCATTCGCGAGTTTTGGTAGCACCACTCCATCTAACTGCTGCAACTAAAATTCATCCCTAGAAGTATTTGAATGAACAAACTATGGGCCTAACAAGTGCATTATAACTTACCTGGATGCTTTATGAACTTGTTGTCATATAACAACACCAAATCTCCTTGGGAAAATTGTTTGTTTTTAATGTGGTGATCATGCCATGCCTTTTGTCGATCCTTCTCTACATGCTGCTGTAAGCCCGTGATGAAGTGGTCCTCTTCCAGTTGAAGTAGCTGCATTGCTCACTCCTCAAATGCCTCTTCATCACCCATACCAGTTTTTGCGGTGATGTGCATACTAGGAACAATGTACTCCATAGGCATAACCACCTCTTGCCCATATACTAGATTGAATGACATTTTAGCTATGAGCCTCTTGCAAGTGGTGCGATACGCCCACAATACCAGAGGGATCTTTAAATCCTAGCAATCCCATTTAGCATTACATACCATTGTCAACACATTTTCCAAGATTTTGTTGAATGCTTCTACAGTTCCATTTTCTTGTGGATGATATGGGGTGCTTTTCTTATGTTGCACCTGCAACTCCTATGTTAGTGATTTTACTATGTGGTTGATAAAATGGCTACCCTATTCGCTCATCAATATCCTAGGGCATCCAAAATGTGTAACGATGTTTTCAAAGATGAACTTTTTTGTTATCACAGTGGTGCAATCCACAACTAGTGTGACCTCCACCCACCTTTTAGATAGTCAGTTGTTGTGATGATGTAGCGCCCACAGGTTCACTTCCCAGGCGAGTTGATTGGACCCAAAAATTACACCACCCATTTATCAAAAGGTTGTAAAGTTACCTGTGCTACAACTTACAAGCAACATCTCATCTCGCTATGATGGTTTCCCGACACGTTGACAGACATCATTATGCAATGCAGGCCACCATATCCCAACGCACAATACCTTACGTGTGGTATCCCTTCCTCCATAATTTCAACCCACAACTCCTACATGTGCTTCTTCCATAAGTTTCCCTTGTTCATGAGGTAGAACACACCGTCACAGGATCTCTTCAGGTCCAAGCTTGTATAAATGTCCCGCGATCAGCTGGAAATCTGAAGCCTTCACTACCAATTGCTTCTTTTGACTATTCGTCATCTCCTTTGGCACAAATCCAGTTTCCAATAACTGAATTATCAGTGCATAATGGTCATCTATGATATCAACTCAAAATGACTGTGCAGCCGAAAATCCATCATTAGTGTTGGTGGGATCTTCACCTGTCTCAATGCAGGACATATGATCAGGACCAGTGTTCAGGATTTTCTAGTTATCACCAGGTATCAGAAATTTTAACCAAATAATATCAGATAATAAATTAAATCAGATACAAATAGGTTCACAACAGATCCAAAATTGTGAAATGAAATCAAATCCCGAGCAGCAATTTCGAAGGAGACTTGTGGTACTTGTTTCTTCACACCGCTGATGAGAACAGCTACAAGCAGTATTGAAGGTTTATAAACTTGAAATTTTGAACCAATAAATATTATATAAGATGCAAATAAAATCATATCATATCCAATAAGGTTCATATCATATCCAAAATTATGGTCAACCAAGACGATGGATGCCCAGTTGTCTTTTTCTTCAAAATTCTGAATTTTGGTGCATGCAATCCTGCAGGAATTTACTGGAAGATATAGATCACGGGGAGAGAATTGATCACCCTTGTAATCTGATATTTTTTCCAAAATATCCAAGGTATTACATATTTGCACACCAGTAGCAATAGTAGAGGGAGAAAAATCAAATTTCTCTTCACTTTCGGAAGCAATTACTGGCAAATTTTGCACAGAATTCAAAGGAAAATCATTGGTGAATGTTTGCACAGAAGTGCAGCAGTGTTTTTATTCAAAATCAGAGATTCGAATGTATTCTTCCATTTCATCCATATAAGGAGATGATATATCAGAGATCTCACAAACTTCTGGAGCATTGGGAGAAGGAGTCACTGCAAGGAGACTTTCTTCAATTCGAATTGACTGTGTAGAAGATTCTGCTTCTTCTTCATCTTGAACAACTTCATCAGAGAGAATAGAGGCCAATAATTTTGAGTAAAGAATTATTGTGGTGCTGGATGTGATCTCCAAAGTGATATTATTATCCTCATTATGCTTGCCAAAGGTTCTGTCCAATTTTGTCCAGAGATCCTTTGGGTATTCAGCAAAACCAATAAGGTAGTGCAAGCTAGGAGAAAGGGATATTGCTCCAAAATCTCTATCACCGTCATTTAGCCAGTCATTCTCATTCTCATAAGACTCTTTTCCAATTCCAATAGACACCTCGTCTCTTTAGAGATACAATTATTTTCAACTTCCATTATGAATAGCTTGTGAATGGGGTGAGAAGAGGGACTGATGAGTCCATTCGAAGTTGTACGAAAGAAGCCATATCAAACCGTTGTAGCGAATGCAGTGAGCTTGTAAAAACTGCAAATCAAAAAAATAAATTCACTGTAAGTTTTAACAGCTTGCACATTTCAGGTTTTCATCACACCTAGCATAGTTGATCAAGCAATCTTGATCAACAATTCCTTTACTTGGGGTATTAAGTGGTAAACCTTCAGCTTCTGGTGCAGTGCTGGAATTTGAGCTTTTGCTCAATTTTTCATGCAAGATTTTTCAAAAACCATGTTTCTGAGATATCTGAGCTTCATCTCACCATGAGCTCTGATACCATATTAATTTTTCACAGTGGTCTAGGAACTAAAAACATAGTCCCACAAAGAATATAGACAAATATGCATAAAATTGTCAAAATGGTGTTGCGATGGAAGTAGCAGCTCTGTATAATCAATGAATAATGAGTAATACAATACAATGATCATGCAAGGTACATGAATGCCAAGACAATTTGAATTCCCAAGGAGTTCATTCTAATTGAATGAGTGGGTGTAGCTTAACTGACTGTAAGCCACAATAAACACGCTAGTTAACCAACTGATCAAGTGTCGATTGACTTAATTGAGTCCTAACTGAAGTCAGAGTGCAATGAATGATTGAGTCTAACTTAAAGTAGCTCAGACACATGTCACTGCATGCCAACCAACAAGTGGTAGTGCATCATTAACTCCAATGAACCCCAATGAGGTTAACTGAAGTCAAACTGGCCATCAGAGATGGTTGGAGGTGCCCCTGTTGACTCCAGTTCATTAAATATTAATAAAATAATCAATATAATGAATGGAGGTGCCTTCACCACTCAGCTTAACTGATTGTAACCATCATTTATCAATTAGGTGCATTTATGACACTTAGATCACTCTTGAAGTGCTCCAGTTGGCCTCCCCAAATGAAGGAGAAGGATTAGTTGGGCTCCTTGACTAAAGGTAGGTGTGGGTGTGCTCATGATGATGTCATACAGTGCTCCTCTGATGCCAATTAAGTTAATAAAACTTAGGATAGTCGTTTAACAAGGCCAAATTGACCAAATTAAGTGTGCATGGTGGGTAAATGTCTCCAACAAAGAGTACATTTCTTAACCACCTAATCCTTCAAGAACCTCATCAGTGAATGATGTCGAAAAGAGATCATGCATGCAAGAATCATTCAGTTTCCGTAGATCAACACAGATTCTGACCTCCCCAGTCTCCTTGTCTTGGACCACCATAGGATTTATCCATTTTGATTCTTCGATAGGATCAATAATCCATGCATCTAGCATATAATCATGTTCAGGATTGACCCATTATTTATATCGTGGATTCAAACGGTGTGGCCTCTGTCGTACTGGTTTCACATTTGGTTTTAACATGATTTTCATTTCCCCTAGGTCACCTAATATCCTCTTCATTTCTGATAATTTTGTTGGGATCAGGTCTTGAAACTCATGCAATAGATCTATGATCTTTTCCATAGTATTCCCGTCCCAGTAGTCCCCAATATTGGCAAATTTTGAATTATGCTCCATCCCAATGTTAACTTTCTTAATCTTTAGCGGTTAAGTCATGGGATCCATTGGGACATCTGGTGCTATGACATCTTGAATTCATTCATTATCTAGAATATTAATATCATGCATTTTATCATCATCTTTCATCTCTCTAGACAGGTTGTAGCATTCCATCATCAATTGCATGTGGAAATGTGCATGTGGGTCCATAGGATATGCGACTGGGATGACTTTCAAAACTACATCTCGAATGATCTGTAGCGCATTTTTAACCTCTACGTTAGCATCTGCAAATCCAAAGGTATGTGAAAATAAAATATTTGTTAGAATAATCAACCCATAGTTACCTACATTAGACATTAATTTAATTATTTTTGTCTTATTACCTAGATTCCTAGATTCCATTCTATGCTAGTTGCCTTCTACATGTCCTAGAAGTCAACACTTGCTAAAACTAAGTAATGGAGTGCTTGGGAAACATCTTGGAAACTGATTTTAGCATGTCTAATTTATTCCATATTCTCTAAAGCGAATATCTACTTTTTCTAAAAAGTTGCCTTGCTTTATAACTGATTTAAGGCAAAAGCAAAAGCTAGTCTAGGTGTAACTGCCTTGTTTTTTTCCCACATCATCCTTGCTCCTTTTATTCAAATAAAAGAATGTATGAGTTTTGTTTCCATCCTTCTTTATATTTCCCACTTGGCTTATCAATTTCATGAGCATCTTCATAGATTTGGAAACTGCTTTATGCACCTATGGGGGATTTGACTAGATTTGGTAAGCCTACATTTTGACTATTTCGAATGGAATCCTTATGCATTTAAACCTATCATGTAATTATATATTAAATCAGCCTATTACTTCATAATTTTGTCTATTTTAAACTTACTCAATACATATTAGTGTTATGCTCCAATTTCAGTCTCCTTTGGTGTTAATTATGCATGTATGATTAGCAATTTCGTGAGTATAATTGTTATATCTCTTGGGTTCAATTTCCACAACATTTAGATCCTCCCAAGTGGGTATTTCTCTACATAGCTCTGCTGATATGTACCAAGACCTTGTCATTTCATCCAATGTGTGAATAAAAGCATGGACCCACTCATCGTTTGGTCACGATGCCCACAATGTCTGTCATTCCCTCAGATGGATAAAAGGGATATTCTAGCCATCATACCTCCCAGTTTTATATACTTCCATATCTCCAAATCACACATTCATCAACCATTAACACTGTGTCTATTCATGAATAGTCTCCTTATGAACTTCCCACCAGCATGCTGGAGTGGCCTTTAGTGCTTCTCCTAATGCCTGTTAGAATAATCAACCCATAGTTAGATACCTTAGACATTAATTATCTCCATTTGTTGTCTTATTTGCCTAGTTTCCATATTCCACTCTATGCAAGTTGTCCTCCACATGTCCTAGATGGTCAAACTTGCTAAAATTGAGTCATGGAGCGCTTGGAAAACCTCTTGGAATCATTTCTACTTTATTCCTGGCCTTCCTAGTGCATATTTTCTTTTTCTGCTTTATTGTTGCTTTTACTGATTTTTAAGGCAATTGGGAAAGTATGACTAGCTGAATTTAACTTGTTTTTTGTCCCCATCATCCTCCACTCTTTTCTCCTAATAAAAGCATGTATCAATTGTCCTTCCATCACCTATTAGCCTCCCTAATTGATTTTTCCAATTCATGAGCTCCTAAACAGATTTGGAAGTTGCTTTATGCACCTATGGGGGATTTGATTAGTTTTAGTAAGCCTGCTTTTGACCAGTTCGAATGGAATCCCAATGCATTCGAATCTCTCATGTAATTATTTATTATGGTAGCCTATGACTTCAGAAGGTTGGCTATTATACACTTATTCAATACAGATTAGTGTTTTGCTCCATATTCAGTCTCCTTTGTGTGTAATTTGCATGTGTAATTGGCAATTTTTGTGAGTGTAATTGTTTTAACACTTGGGTTCAATTTCCACATGGTATTAGAGCCTTTGTATATTGATTTATCTCTTCCATTTTCTATTGCAGGTTCAACATCATTGACTGGGAGCATTCTACTGACTAAAGGGACAATTTCTGAGCTATGGATCAATCTCAGAAGATCATCTTGACTCCATTTAACTTCTTTGAATGGAAAGAAGAGATGGAGATACTGTTGAGAGAGAAAGGCCTCTATAGAGTGACTATGGAAACAGAAGCAGATCCCAATGTAGCCGTAGAGAAAATTAAATGGCACAACAGGAGGGATGAGGCCTATGGTCTCCTGTGTCTGAGCATATCCAGAGACCTCCTTTTCCATATTGATGGATTGACATCACCAAATGATGTATGGGAGAAGAATGTTGATATTTTTGGCAAAACAGATGAGATGAGAGGACATCAAATCGAGAATGAATTGATCTCCTTGAGTCCCAGTAGCTTCGAATCCCTGCAACTTTACTTTTCAAAGTTTAAAGCCCTTGTTTTGCAGATAAAACAATGTGGAATCGAAAAGAATGAGGAGCAACTGGTTTTGGCCATACTCTTGAAGCTTGGCCCTAACTATTTAGTGTTTTTTTCAAGCTTCCATGCCACCAAGTTGACAGCTCGATCCTGGAAGATGCCTAAACTTGCAGAGTTCATGGAATCTCTCACACAAGAACAAGATAAACTGGTGATGATGGGCACCATCAAACCTTCCAAAGACCAAGCTCCAGTTGCTGGAGATTTGAGGGTGGATTCAAAAGGAAAGAAGAAATCTAAGAAGCCACCTGAGCAAAAGAGAGACAACAACAAGTCTCCAGAGGAGCCCCAAGGTTCCAAGAAGAACCCCCAGAAGAAGAAGAACAAAGGAGAAATGAGCAAGTGCGCATACTGTATTAAGGGAAATCATCCTAAAATATCCTGCATGAAGAAGTAAATTGACATGATGACCCAACTCCTGGAGAATAATTGCATCTCCCTTCCTGATAGCTCAAAGAAGAGGGAAGGAGGATCACATTTAGAAGACAAAGAGAGAGAGAGTTCATGCATTGGTTGCTGGCACATCAAGCTCACCTAGTTTCATCATTGATTGTGGAGCTTCAAGACATATGGTTTCGACCAAGGAGGCATTCACCTCACTTGACATGTTGAAAGGTCCACCAATAGTACTGGGAGATGACTCTCTCACTGAAATTTTGGGCAAAGGGAGGATTGATCTTGACCATGGTAAGTTCAGCAATGTATTGTATGTTCCCGGTCTTTCCTCTAACCTCTTATCAGTGTATCAGATGACCCACATAGGTTCTCCAAAGAAGGTCATATTCTCCCTTGATGAAGTTGAGAGCACAGAGATCTCAAGTGGTAAAGTCATTGCAAAAGGAGTTGCAAATCACATTTCGAAAGTATACATGTTCTCACATTTTGTACCCTACTCAAAGCCCTCTACTATTTTGATTCATGCTAATGAGGCAAGCAATATTTGGCATGAAATATATGGCCATCTTAACTATAAGTATATTTCTGATCTTAGTGAAAAATAAATGGTCATAGGGTTACCAAAGATTAAGTTTTCCAAAGGAGTCTGTCAAGGTTGCATCTTAGGAAAACACCCAGAGCGTAAATTTGAGAAAGCTAGTCATGAGAAAACCTCTGCACCTCTTGAGTTGATCCACAATGATGTTGCTGGCCCATTTCCTCATATTTCAATGAGTCAGACCAAATATGCATTGACATTCATAGATGATTTTTCTAGGTACTGCTGGGTTTACTTTTTGAAGCATAAGTCTGAAGTTTTTGGCCTCTTCAAAGTCTTTAAGGCTTTGGTTGAAAACTAGAACGGGAGGAAACTCAAGGTCCTCAGATCTGAAAATGGTGGTGAGTATGTCAAGTAAAAGTTCATTCAATATTGTGCAGATGCAGGTATTCAGATGCAGCATTCTATCCCTTGCACAACACAGCAAAACAGTGTTGCTGAGAGGAAGAACATATCACTGAAAGAGATGGCAACCTACATGATGGAGGCTAAGACTTTGCCACCAAAGTTTTGAGCCAAAGCTATAAATTCTGCAGCCTATATCCAGAATAGGGTGCCTCATAAATAGCTTGATGGTATGACTCCTTTCGAAGCATGGAGTGGGCATAAGCCATATGTGACCCATTTCAGGATTTTTGGCTCAAGGGCTTGGGCTAGAATTCCAACAGAAAAGAGGAAGGCTTTGCATCCCCAAAGCCAAGAGTGTCTATTTGTTGGGTACTCTAAATATTCAAAAGGGTACAAGCTGATCAATTTGAGCACAAACAAATCCTTCATTGAAAGGAGTGTTCAGTTCCAAGAAGAGCCTTTAGCAGCAGTTGAAGTTGGAGAGTCTTCTTCACCACCAGAACCACTAAATGTAAGTAAAGAGATAAATAAGTTTGCTGATTCTGATATTTCTGATAATAATGATTTAATTACATATTCTAACAGTCCTACAAGACCAAAATGGGCATCAAATACCATTCATGCAGCTGGGGAACTAGCTGGAAATCCTAGTGATTCTAGGAGGACTAGATCTCAGTTTGAGAGTGCCCTATGTATGAAAGACCCTTTGTTTGCAGAGAAATGATATCTAATAGTTGAATCAGACTCACAAACATATGGATATTCAGCACATGATCCAATATGGAAAACAACCATGAAAGAGGAATTCAGCTCACTCCAGAAGAACAACACTTGGGAGCTGGTTGATATTCCCCCAGGGAGGAAGCTAGTTCAATGTAAGTATTCAAAACCAAGTTTTATGCTGATGGTTCACCTTTGAAATATAAGGAAATATTTGCAGCCAAGGGATACTCACAAGTACATGTCATACACTACAATGAGACCTTTGCACCAGTGGAAAAGATGGACTCCATCAGGCTAGCCTTAGCCATTGCAGCTTCGAAGCAGTGGGAGGTACATCACATGGATGTAAAGTGTGCTTTCCTGAATGGATATCTTACTAAACATATTTACATGCATCAGCCTCAAGTATTTGTTACTAATCCATCTCTTGTGTACGGGCTAAAGAAATCATTGTATGGGCTTAAGCAAGCCCACAGGGCTTGGTATGCCAAGATTGATGGCTTTCTGCTATCACTGAATTTTGTTCGATGCAAGTCTGATCCTAATGTTTATTTGAAACTGATTCATTGTTATTTGATTATTATTTTCTTGTATGTAGATGACCTTCTCATTATAGGAAGCTCAAAGGATGAAATTGCCTCCTTGAAGGATGTAATGAACCATGCATTTTCTATGACTGATTTGGGGTTATTGAGCCAATTCTTGGGTCTTGAGATTGCTCAAAAAAAACATGGAATAAAAGTACATCAGGCCAAGTATGCTTTGGATTTGCTAAACAAGTTCAACATGAAATATTGCAAGCCAAGCAAGACTCCCGTCCTTTTAGGAGTTAGGCTTGAAGAAGTAGATTCTTCACCTATGGTAAATAATACACTGTATAGGCAACTGATTGGGTGTTTGTTGTACCTTACATATACTCGACCTGATATTTATTATGCAGTAAGTGTGGATTCAAGATACATATATCAGCCTCATGAGATCCATTGGAGAGCAGCCAAAAGGATCCTTAACTTTGTTCAGGGAACAAGGACTCATGGGATCTTCTACAAAGCTAAATCTGATCTTGATTTGATTGGGTTTACTGACAGTGATTGGGCAGGTGACAAAACAGATCGAAAGTCAACATCAGGATATGTGTTCATGCTTTTTGAAGGACCAATTAGCTGGTCAAGTAAGAAACAGAGTGCCATTGCACTCTCATCTATAGAAGCAAAGTACAGAGGAGTTGTAAATGCAGCAACTCAATGTTTATGGTTCCAGGGGTTACTTGGTGAGTGTGGATTCAGATAAAAATACTCAACTACTATATATTGTGATAATCAGAGTACCATTTGAATATACAATGATCTAGTTCAAAGACAGAGAACCAAACACATTGAGATCCATATGCACTACATCAGACAGCTTCTGCATGATGGCACCATTGACCTACTCTTCTGTTCATCTTCAGAACAAGTAGCAGACATATTCACCAAAGTTTTTTGTGAGAAGACTTTCAGCAATCTCAAATCACTTCTGGTGATTGCTGACCATGTTGTGAAGCATGATTGATGACAATATTTTCAAATTTTGTTTTACTGTCCATGTTTAAGGGAGGATTTTTCGCACTGGGTTTTTGCCTCTTTCCTTGGTTAAATGGACATGCAGTATGTAAAGGGTGACTAAGCCTTGTTTCTAGGCCATATTATTTTCTGATATTTTACTCATAATTCAGGCTTAAGGGGGGTGTTAGAATAATCAACCCACAGTTAGCTACCTTAGACATTAATTATCTCCATTTTTTGTCTTATTTGCCTAGTTTCCATATTCCAATCTATGTAAGTTTTCCTCCACATGTCCTATATGGTCAAACTTGCTAAAATTGAGTCTTGGAGTGCTTGGGAAACCTCTTGGAATCATTTCCACTTTATTCCTGGCCTTCCTAGCGCATATCTACTTTTTCTGCTTTATTGCTGCTTTTACTGAGTTTTAAGGCAATTGGGAAAGTTTGACTAGGTGAAGTTAACTTGTTTTTTATCCCCATCATACTCCACTCTTTTCTCCTAATAAAATCATGTATGAGTTGTCCTTCCATCACCTATTATCCTCCCTAATTGATTTTTCCAATTCGTGAGCTCCTAGACAAATTTGGAAGTTGCTTTATGCACCTATGGGGGATTTGCTTAGTTTTAGTAAGCTTGCTTTTGACCAATTCGAATGGAATCCCAATGCATTTGAATATCTCATGTAATTATTTATTGTGGAAGCCTATGAATTCACAAGGTTTTCTATTGTACACTTATTCAATACAGATTAGTGTTCTGCTCCATATTTAGTCTGCTTTGTATGTAATTTGCATGTGTAATTGGCAATTTTTGTGACTGTAATTGTTCTAACACCTGGGTCCAATTTCCACAATGCCAATAAGTGCTAAGGATCAGATACCTTTGTTTCAAACTCCTTTAGGAACCTATATAGTTTTGATAATTCTTAATATATTGGCAACTCAATTATCTCAGTCATGACATGGAGAAATGACTACGTGATCATCCCACACTTTTTGAGTGATACTTCATGCATCTGATTTTTCCAATTTTCTAGCATGTCATAAGAATCAGAGGACACAAAGATAGCGCTGTGCCCACCTAGTTCTTCATCTATTGTAGGAGGGATGTAATCCTCATATATATTGTAAACATGATCCCATCCTCTCACGACATCATCTTTGACTGGTTCAATATATCTCCTTCCCTCATTTGGATCCATCAGGGAAATGCCTTGGATATCCTGGTTCTCAAATGTCATTAAACACTCCTTAAAATTTATCATATCCATGCTATCATTATCCCATCCAATCCCTAGCAGAGAGGGATAGGAGCCCCCTCCATCAATGACCTCGATTACATCGAAATAAACATGATTCCTCATACCTTTGACATCTACAACCAGATTCAACACACGACCAATTGGTTGAACTTTGGCCTGATTATCCAATCTTAGTTGCATTCAGGACCAACCAATCCTTGGTTCCCCCATCTTCTTCCACATCTGTTTTGTCAGGATATTCACATCTGACCTAAGATTTAGAATAACCGAATCAAATTCGTAGTCCCTAATATGGATGTTCATCCGCATTTCCTTTCCCCTCTTTTTCTTCTGCAAATAATTTATAGCAGAGTCCTATAATTCTCTATCCAGTCGGTGCAGCATCTTCTCGATCTCAACTAGAGCATCAAGATATTTTTCCAGTGATAAACAACTCTAGAAGAACTCTTGTAACGTACCATACTACCACGATGGTCCAACTTCTAGTGAAGAATCAAAAGTAGAAGGCATGCTGAAAATAGGTGTCCTACCAGGATTTCTTCCACACGCCTCACGAGCTTCAAAAAAAGGTCTCTGTCTCTGTTCCGATATCAAACTGTGCTTTCTTCTTTCTATCCAGTTGCACTTGTGGTCGCGGTCCATATTCTCTAGTCACCGTGCCTCCTCAAGTAACAATCCTAACATCAACATCCTTTGTCCGCAGTTCTACTATGATGGTCGCAACCGTCGACCCTTGATTCTGGTTCTACGATAGAGGATGATTCAGTGGAGGATTCTGGTTTGTCAGTGGGTTCATAGGTCGATTGATATTATGATTTTATACTGGAATTTGTGGCTAAACTTGATTCTATATTTTCTATTGGTTTTGTATTTGATTGTGAGCCTGGAACTGATTTTGATTCTGTAATAAAGGAACATTGTCGGCCTTCCATCTCGCAATTAACTGAGGACAATTTTCAATAGTATGATCATTCACCATGTAGTACATGCATTGAAAATGGGTACAATCTCTATGATAGTGGCCAAATGTCCCACAATTATAACACTGGATTGATGCACGAACTCATCCTCCTCCATGGTCAAAACCTCCTTTTCCACTGAATCCAAATCCTTCGCGGTATTGTGTGGGTATCATCCTTGCTGCTGATATTGTGGTTGAACTACTTGCTGTTGATACTGGGGTTGCGCCATTTGTTGTTGTGGGGGATTTGGCTGCTGTTGAACATAGTGCGATGCTTGGGCATACTGCTACTATGGCGAAGCCATTGGAGTCTGGGTGTACTATGTTCTTAGTGCAAACTACAGATGAGGTGCATCCTAGGTCTGTGATTATGATGAAATAAACTGTATCTGCTGTGGTGGTGTATTTTGGGCTTGAGATGGTGGGTGTATCACTTATGGCTGCAGCTACTGCACCATGCAAGGATCTTCACCTTTCACAAAATATGCATCATAGGTCTGCTCTTGAAGCAGATCATAGCCTCAATAGTCCTTATCCTCGTACTCAACTGAGCAACAGAAAGTGCAGTATAATATTTTTGGCTTCGTAACCATTTTCTGCATGTAGGTACTATTGATGTAATTGTAACTTTGAAATGTATTCACTTGTATATATTATGTATTATACCCCGATGTTTATTCCAAGATGTGTTTGTAATGTAATTGATTCATGTCTTGCCCCGATGTTTCGATCGAGAGTTTCTATAATGTAACAAGTCATGTAAAGTCATTGTGGGTAACCCTCCTATTGTTCAAGGGTTAAAGTCCCCACAGTTGTGGGGCCCTAGGTTTATTAGAATATCCTAGATAATTTGACCCTAGGTGAGTCATTGTAAGTTGGGGCAATAGTTCCCACCATTGTGTTAAGGATAACCCTCCTTGTTGGTCAGAGGAGCAAAGTCCCCACAAGTTGTGGGGCACTAGGGTTATTAGACACTCCTAGAGATGTCATCTCTAGTAATTAATTGTTAAGTGAGGCTGATATGTTGGAGTGGGTTTCAAGTGAATGAAATAATATAAATAGAGAGTGAACCTCTCCATTTATCACACACACACTCACTCATTGGGGCGCATGAGTGAGAGAGGAGAAGCTCTCTTAGTGTGTGAGAGAGAGAACAAGCTATGGAGATCATATTTTCTGTTTTCAAGTTTTACTACTACCATTGGTGCTCATTCTGTCTTTGAGGAAGTTACGGGGTTTTCTCCTTTATGGTTTCCCTGAGGAAAATTCTCTGTGTCTCTTATCTCTTGTGTTTTATTGCCGTGCATGTTATTCTCTTAGTTAAAATGTCATAAGATCATAATGCTAGCTTGAATGATAAAAATATAACATGGTATTAGAGATAACCTAAAAAGAAGACATTATGTATCTATAGAAGCTAGGGCTTGTTACTTTTTGGGTCTCTCTCCACAATCCATCAACAAAAGTATGCTAGGCTGACTGTCAATTGAAGGGCGCATCTTTTTGTTGAAGCAAAATTCGATTCTAAGAATTTTTAGTTTTGGTACAGGAAATTAAGGCTTCTTACAAAAGAGAAATTTTTGAGTGATCCTGGCATAAGATTTCTCCCCTCATAAAAATCCAAGTTTAGAGACCTGGATCAATATTTTTGGTTGAGTGAAACTTCAGAAAAGTCAAACCCTAGTTTGACCCCGAGCTAGAAAAACCCTAAATACTAAAATTGATACGTTTTGGTACATTCACTATATCTAGGGATTGGAAAAGGATCAGGAGCTCAAAATTTCATATGTCTAGGATAAAATACTGATGTACACTATGTCCACAATTATGCCTCAAATTCACTCTATTCTGGGAGATATGATCCCTCCAAGTTAGGGTTCTAGCCTCTTCCAGAATTCATCCCTAAACAGGACAGCTAGGGAGAATTGATATATATTGGGATACAAATGTCCAAATGAAATTTCTAAAGATGTCTAGAAAGGGCATGGACTTTAATTTCTGTGGTCCAATTTCCAAACCTAGAATATGAAACAGTGACACATGGTAGTCCGTACAACTTCGCTGTTCTGAAGAGTCATGTAACAAGTCACCTTGGGAAAATAATCATAAGTCCCAAATATTGAAACCAATTATGATGAAACCTATGGTTTTTGAATAGGGACAGGTGAAGCTACCTCAATACAAAGTTTCATACATAGAGGAGTAGCATTTTGGAGATACCACAAAAACAGTAATAGGCATTTCTGCAGAAGAAATTGGAAAACTAGGGATTCCTGTTTCTGGAGCTTCCCTCCACTGTTTTCAGAAAAGGAGTACATTCGAAAGCTCAACTTTAAGAGATATATCTTTCTATCCAATCATATCTGATAGATTGCAAGTTTTGAAAATTAGGGTTTCTTTGACAAACCCTAGATCAACCAGCTCCGGAACCAAGAAGGACACCTCAAATTGGTAAGATCTAATCTTTTGCTATTTTCATTTGAGGTTCTCATTTCAAAATGATCTATCACATTAGCTCGATGATAAGCTTGGTGAAGTTGAAAAATTCTAAGCATGGAAGTATATGATCTCTTTGAGGAAAATGAATTGGACACCCACATGAGTGGAAAGGTTCCCATTCTAGAGGGAGATGAGGCTCAAAGCCTTACACAAGAAGAACTTGGTCAAGGCCGAGAAGATCATTATTGATTCAATCATGGATCAAATTGTACCACAAGTGTCTTCCCTAAATATGCCAAATATGTTTGATTCCTTGACCAAGCTATTTGAAGGGAAGAACATAAATTAGAATATGGCTTTGAGAAAACAGTTGAAGAATGTGAAGATCCAGAATGTAGAACAACTTGAAGCAGTAGAAGAAGAAGTGGAGAATGCAGAAATGATGATAGCCACCTTGAATGGCCTCCCAGGAATCATGGGATTCATTCATTCAAGGAATGTGTGCCAAAAGGAAGTGATTACTTTTAATAGACTTTGGGAAGAAGAAGAATCTTGACTCATAAGAAGAGAAGAGAAGATGGGAGAAACTGAAGATCAAGCTCTCAGCATCCAAAGAAGATCCCTCAAGCGATGAGGAATATGAAGGACTCAACTCTTAAAGAAACTCTTATGCACCTTAGCATTTGGATAAGAAATGATGCTATTATGAATGAGGAAGACGGTGAAGCTGAAGGCTCATGAAAGAGTCTATGCACGAAACAAATAAAGATAAATATTCAATTGTCATTTCATGATATTGTTTTGTTATGCATTTGTTTATATTCAGTTAATGTATTATGCATGATAGAATGTTTGCATTAATGACAGTATACGACTAATATGCATGTGATGGGTAAGTATCTCATGGTGCTATACAACTCTCCATTGATGCTTATCTAGAATGAAACCTCTTTGTTGACATATTGGATTAGTGCACAATCCCAATGTTGTCCTGGTAGAGATGGAAGGCATCTAGAAAGTTTTCATGAGATAAGGATGGATGTTGTATTGGCTAAAGTAGTTGCATGATCATATATTTATGAATAAGAATTTTCCATTATGAATATGCGTTACGAAATGTTCCTAACCATACAAATGCATTTGACTTGTAGGAAAGATAGCACTCGCCTACAAGCAAAGAAGGATGAGACTTGTTCCGGAGAACAAGTGACGAAAGTTCAAGATGAAGAATAATATGACGAATGCAATGACATCATTAATACAGAACCTTCCAGCCATGAAGAAGTAACCAAGAAGAAAGGGAAGACCAGTTTAAGAGAATGATGTCTAGGTTGCAGTTCATAGTTCCATCATGCAGTAGATGGAAACATCATGGGATACAAGGAAAGATTTGTAGCACGAGGAATAAACTACGAAGAAACATTTGCAGCCACTAGAAATAAACATGACAGGAAGAATCATGTGTGAAAATAAAAGAAGGCCTTGTACGAGCTCATAAGACCTCCATGGGATAACACATACATGAGGAGCTTGATTAAGACCTGAACCTTTGATACAAGGTTGAAGACGAAATTATATAGAGGATAACAAGCTCTTAGATGGGTATGAGAAGAACTTTTGAAAAATTTCAAGATAGAGGATCTTGGTATCCAATGATCCTAGATGGATACATAGAATATTAGTAGCAGAGGAAGCTACTTGACACTCCAGTATAGAATGTTTCAATGCATAGAGTATGAAAGACATAGGGAGAAGGATGCTCTGCTTCAGAGGGAGTGACTGCAGAAGATCCTAAGGTTCGACATGGTATGATAGGATGGATAGATTACTGATGACTCTAGGCTTTACTGAGAGTAAAGTGGGTTCCAACCTTTGCTTCAAGGTTGAAGACGGAAGACCAGTGATGCTCCTATTATGTGGCATGGAGGTGTGGATAAGGGAAGTATGCAGTAGAGATCCTGAAGAGGTTTAGGATGATGGACTACAAGGCCATGACCACACCTATGGCATCGAAGCTGAAGCTATTAAGTGTTGCTTCATTAGAGACGGTTGATGCCATGATGTATCATCAGATGATTTATTCCTTGATGTACCTAATGAATACGAGACCAGATATTTTCTTTGCTGTGAACACATTGAGACATGTTCACCTGATGGTTACAAAGCATGCAGTGAGGTACCTGAAGGGTATAGTTGATTATGGGCTCAAGTACCAGGAGAATCAAAAGATTATTTGGAATCGTATTGTGTAGGTAGTGCCATTGATAAGAAGAGCACTTAGAGTTGCTACTTCAGTATGGGATCAAGCATGATCTCTTGGTTTGGCAGGATGGATTCCTGCATGGCGCTGAGTACAACTGAGGCAAAAGATGTTTCCACTTGCTATTTGGGAGGTAGGATGTTTCTTTTGAAAACTACTATTTGATTTGGTTGATATGAATTGCATTTTTGTATGATGCAGAGAGGAGCAGTGATCTAGATCAATATCTCTCAAAAGAGGAATTTCTAGCATAGCTGATGAGACAGGTTGTCTGAGCATAAATCCTGGTGAAGCTTGTAGGTTATCCTTGGACATAATCAGCCCTGGTGTGATTCTATGATAGAAATGGCCAAAGTGAATTTTGAGTACTTTAGGGAGAATCTTGGTGTTCTCAAGATCAAGGTTCCCTCCAAGGGGAAATGATGAGACCTAGAGCCATTCTTACATAGTTAGAGGATTAGGTTCCTTCCATGGTTAGATGTAAGGGCTGAGCCATTTTTTCATGGGGAGAGGATTTGGTTCCTTCCATGTCAGATGTGAGTGCTGAGCCATTCTGATGTGACTGTAGGATTGGTTCCTACATGATCAGATATAAGTGTTGAATTCCATTCTTGGAATGGAGGCACCTAGTCAGTTACTAGTAATACTCAGTCTGGGACTGAGGGCCATTCTGATATGACTGTAGGATGTAGTCTTACATGATCAGATGTGAGTGCATGGCCATTCTGATGTGATTAAGGGATGTGTTCCCACTTGATTAGATATAAGGGCTGATTCCATTCTCTGGGAGAATGGAGGCACCTAGTCGATTACCAGGAATCCTCAGTTTGGGACTGAGAGCCCTTTCGATGTGAAGTGTTTACACATGGTCAAATGTAAGTGTAGAGCCTTTCTGACAAGATGAGGTTAGGTAGAAGTGTTGAGCCATTCTGGCATGGTGTGTTTACACATGGTAAGATGTGAGTATTGTTTCTTTCTGACAAGATGGGGTCAGATGTAAGTGCAGATTATTTTCGACAAGATGAGGTCAGATGTAAGTGTTGAGCCATTCTGGTGCGATGTGTTTACACATCGTCAGATGTGAGTGCTGGGCCTTTCTGATAAAATGAGGTCAAATGTGAGTGCTAGGCATGCCTTTTTGAAAATATGAGGTCAGATGTAAGATCTGGATGGGCCATTCTGACTTAGGGTTAGATATAAGCACTGATGAAGACCTACAAGAAGGGTAGGTCTACAACCAAAATGAAAAAGGGTTGGCTCTGTAGAACTTCCTGTGACAAGAAGAATGAAGAGATGGCACCTTTTGATTGAGATAGAAGAAGCAGTAATGATGATGATGATTCAGCAATGATCCAGTTTTGATGATGATCTAGATCATGTAATGATCTAGAATTGATGATGATCTAGCAACCACGATCCAGATTAAGTGATGATCTAGACTTGATGATGATCCAATAGTGATGATCCAAATCAAGTGATGATCTAGTAGTGATGATCCAGATCAAGTGATGATCCAGTCGTGATGATCCAGATCAAGTGATGATCTATACTTGATGATGATCCAGCATTGACGACCCAGATCAAGTGATGATCGAGACTCGGTGAAGATGACTTGACAATGAAGACGACTTGACAATGAAGATGACTTGAAGATGAAGATGAATTGAAGACAAAGATGACTTGAAGATGAAGATGACTTGAACATGAAGATGACTTGAAGACAAAGATGACTTGATGATGATCCAGATGATACAGAGAAGAATACTTGTGCTGATAAATTGTGTCGGGAGAATACCTTCCTAGTTAAGAGGGAGTGTTGATGTAATTATAAATTTGGAATGTATTCACTTGTATATATTATGTATTATACCCCGATGTTTATTTTGGGATGTGTTTGTAATGTAATTGAGTCATGTCTTGCTTTGATGTTCCAATCGAGAATTTCTATAATGTAACAGGTCATGTAAAGTCATTGTGGGTAACCCTCCTATTGTTCAAGGGTTAAATTCCCCGCAGTTGTGGGGCCCTAGGGTTATTAGATGATCCTAGAGTGGTCGACCGTAGGTGAGTCATTGTAAGTCAAGGGAATAGTTCCTGCCATTGTGTTAAGGATAACCCTCCTTGTTGGTCATAGGAGGCAAAGTCCCCACAAGTTGTGGGGCACTAGGGTTATTAGACACTCCTAGAGATGTCGGCTCTAGTAAGTAATTGTTAAGTGAGGCCGACATGTTGAAGTGGGTTTCAAGTGAATGAAAGAATATAAATTGAGAGTGAGCCTCTCTATTTATCACACACACACTCACTCATTGGGGCACATGAGTGAGAGAGGAGAATCTCTCTTAGTGTGAAAGAGAGAACAAGTTGTGGAGATCATATTTTCTATTTTTGGGTTTTACTACTGCCATTGGTGCTCATTCTATCTCTGAGAGAGTTGTGGGGTTTTCTCCTTTATGTTTTCCCGAAGGAAAATTCTTTGTGTCTCTTGTCTCTTGTGCTTTACTTCTTTGCATGTTATTCTCTTAGTTAAAATATCCTAATATCATAATGATAGCTTGAATGATAAAAATATAACGGGTACAATCTTCATGTCAGTGCCAATACACTTGCATATGCGACACCATGACACACTGGTGCATCTCAATGGGTTCGATGCTCCCGAGAGTAGATAATTTCGAAAAGAAGGACAAGTGTCTTTCATGTGTCCATCCAAGTGACACCGAGTGCACCACAAGTCATCATGTTCATCTTTCACCTTTTTGATATCCTACAGTTGAATTGTTAGGTTTTCCAGCTGTGCCTGGATTTGGTTCGAGCTAACAACAATTTCTCTGATAGGTGAAGCTTCCAGCTTCACCGCAATTTCTAGAGGCTCACTCTACATCATGATATTTTGCTGCATTAATGGGTGTTAGATATGAGGGACTAGTGCCGCAATGAACCATTATTTATGTTGTACGTCACTCATATCAAATATGACCCATTCCATCAGTGTCTTAAGCCTTTGATCAAAGTCCCAAACCATCTCATTAGGGAATTTTTTGATTTACTTCAGCTCTGTAATGTACCATGCTTCAGATTTCGGTTTCTTGAATTCTCAAGCAGTTCCTTCCAAATCTCATCCAAAGTCTTCGACACATTCCCTTGTAGGACCTGTATGAATTGCATGTACCAATCGAGTGCATGACCCAGAAGGGTGGTCACTAACTGACATTTCTTTACATCCTAATCGGTAGTCTGTTTGGCAGTCCAGACTGCCTCACATAAGAACCAATACTATTCTAGGTCATCACTACCATTTCCATGGAACATAGGTAGCTTCATATCCTCTCTTTCCATCCTATACCTTCTTCCTAAATATGTTTCTTTACTACTAGATGCCTCTTGGCACATCCAACACGTCGATGTAGATTGTGTATATTTTCTTGAAGGTGGAGTAGTGTGGAGAGGTGTGGACATGTTGCTACTAGCGTTTGATCTTGCTTCTACTTTGGGCGTAGCCTGGGTCTATCCATCCTCTTCATCGTTGTAGGGCCACTTTGTCTCGTGTGGTTGTAATTCATGGTTTTTCATTCCGATCACAGCAGGATCTCTTGTCCTCTACCTCTTCTTTACTTGGAACCTTGTTTCTCCCCTTGTACAACCACTCTCTTCCTCAGATTCTCTCACAGTCTTGTCAAAACTTATGCCCATCTACCCCTTATAATTCCATTCATCACCCCCCTTCTATCACATTGCTCAAGACCTCTGCACACCAAAGTTTTACTACTCAAGGTGCATCTTTAGTATGCCCTTTTCACAAACAAGCATCTTGATTGACAATTAGAGAGACATCAAGAACCTACCTCATGGTCCATTGAAAAATTCTCATTCTGATTCACTGTAGGACTTGGTATCAACTACAAACTTAATAATGTATCCTTCCAGAATACTTTCCAACCAGAAATCGATAGCCCGCGATGCCTTATCGTCAGTTTACTAGAGTTCTTGAATTAGCTCGGGGGTCCTGGATGTGGTCTCTCCTCCTAAGAAGTTACGCTTCTTGTAGGTGAATCACACCATTCAATCATAGAGTATGATGGGAAACTCACAGAAAAAACATTCATGAGGACCGTCGTGAATGTATCTCGCTAACCATGTGTCTATCGTCAACTTCGGATTCTGATTCTTGGCTTCAGCAAACGTTTGTAGTCTTAAGTCAAACCAATCTTGGATCTTCGATTTCGTCAGATGCCACAACATATCCTCCTCTTCAGTCATGATGAGGTCCCAACAATGGAACCATTTGTTGGCCAAAACCCACCAACAAAGCCTCGTCGACATGGATTCTCACTCTGTTGATGCCCAACTAGCGCGATCCCACTGAGCACTGGCCCAGACAGGTTTTACCCTTCTCGGCAACACCCATAGATCAGATGAGGTCTCACCCGAGATGTTCGAGGGAGAGCTGTCGGAACCAAGTTTCCAGCAGTAAGGAGGAGGATCAGGGCATCATCGATTTATTAACATAGCTATTAGATCTAATAGATCCATTTTTCAGGTACCGTAGCATTCATCACAGATCTATTATTATAATCATAGGTCTAACAGATTGCATCATTCAACTATTCATCACAGTAGTATGAAATTCTTCCTTCATAAACCAGAACCATCGCAGTAAATACATACAAAAAAATACATTGCAACATATGAAAGGGAAACAAGGACAACAGTGATTCAGATCAATTTCTATCGTATCATATTCATCGCAACAGATCCAAAACAACAACTGTCTTCCTCCATAGTAGGATAAATATCAATCCATAGAGTCACATACAAGCCACAAAAGATTCAATCTCTCACTTCAGTCTCATCTCATACACCCCTCTACTTTTTTTCTTATCTTCTATATATAGGCTTGTGCCTTTACATTCAAGGTCCACTTCTAACTAACTTCCTAACTAATTTAACCACTAATGAAGTATATCCACAAAATGTGGTAAATCAATACAAAAATATGCATAAAATATTCAAAAGTGGTTTGTTTTCTTCCAGTCATGCTATCTTTGGCTTAAGCGGTGTCGTGTGAGCTTGCGCAGCCTCTGCGGTGCTGCGCAACTCACTTACCCCAAAAACCCTGCCAACACACACCCCTTCTTATCTCTCTCTCTCTCTCTCTCACACACACACACACATCCATAAGTCACCCCATACGA
>LPNX011209027.1:4898-114819 GCA_001517045.1 Pseudotsuga menziesii | reverse complement strand
TCTCTCTCTCTCTCTCTCTCTCTCTCTCTCTCTCTCTCTCTCTCTCTCTTCCCCCTCTTCTCATCCAACTACACCTAACCCTAACTCCCCCTCCTCTCCCTCTCTCTCTCTCTCACATGCATCCCTTGATTTTAAAAAAAAGTAGTTAGGTTAAAGAGAGTGTGGGTATTAAGGTGCTAAGAGTTAGAGAGTGCTTGTTAATTCCCCCTAAAAATTGAATGATCCCTTTGTCTTGAAACTACCTTTTTAAATTCTCCTAAATGCTATTCGATCATAACACATATGCATTATATGTGGTAAAAACACACTCATGTTTTTATTAATAATAGTGCGTGCACGTTATTTCTTAGTATAAACAACAACAGTCCTTGTCTAAGAAAACCTATTAGATTTCAAGCATGTTTCACAATTTGCACGCAATTTTAGGTTGCAGATAGTGCGTTCATTCTCTTCTTCACCAGGTTATCACAAAAAAATTTGTTTTTGACATCAACCATCTCCATCACAAGTGTCTAATTATTTCTTGGAGGATGGTATACATTGAGGAGAAAGAAAGAAATAATTAATTGAGCAAGAAAGAAACCAAGCTGGGGGAATCTCCGATTCAGGAGAACCATAAAGAATCTCCCCCCTAAATTGAGTATATAGACACAATTAAGCAAGAAAGAAACCAAACTCAAGGATTCTCCCATTGAGGATCACCATGGAGCATATCTACCATTGTTTTTCTTGCAATTGATGAGCTAGCAAAGGAAACATTCCTCCCAATCTTTGCCCTAGTCTGAGTATCTAGACACAATTGAGAAAGAAAGAAACCAACCTTAGGGAGTATTCCATTGAACATCATCATTGACCATCTCCACCATTTTTTTCTTGCATTTGAGGAGCAACAAAGAAAATATTTCATTAGTCATTGTGGTGGAGTATCTAGACACAATTGTTCAAGAAAGAAACCAATCTTAGTTAATCTCCCATTGAGGATCACCATATATCATTGATCACTATGGTGATGTGAAATTCATGCAATTGAGCAAGAAAATAAGAAAGGAAGATGATACCCAATGAAATACTTGAAGAAATTAGAGAAAATAAAAGAAATGTCATTACTAATTGAAGACACTCTATGGACACTCAACCAATTCTGGTTTTATAGGATGCCACAATTATTCCTACCAATCCAAAACAAGAAAGACAAAATAATTCGCTTAAGTGTCCTTTTTGGGTCCTGGATTTACCCCCTTTTTCCATACTCTGTTCCATCCTTTTTCCCTATTTCCACCCCTGTTTTGCAGTAGAGTCGTTATCCCTCTTATACAAACAAGCATAAATATCTTAGGTATAAAACTTTATTTATTATTTCATTTTATGCTTGGTTTTGTTTATAATCATGGATTTTACCTCTCGTTGTGTTGATCTGTACATGCTTTCAAAGAAAGATTCAAAATCACAAGTGGCGCAACAACAACGATTTGTCATATCCAGGTGGTGCAACTGCAACAACTCGTCATATATGGAAGTTAGTCCCATTTGGAATCAACTACCTACTCAAACGACATAGTCAACCTTAAATGCAGAAGGAATCTTGGATATGCTTTCATGGTTGCAACTGAAACTCCCCAGGAATCTTCCACAAGTTGTTGGGCATGTTAGTTCATGGAACAACTTGAAATAAAATCTTATTTATTCCTGAGTTGATTTTTTGCAAGGATTGTTAGTTGTAACTATCTCGATGATTTGACAGCCTAAAGATCAAAGATCTTCATGGATGCCCAAAATTGATGTAACAAGTTAGATTTGCTCTTGTATAAGTATACACAGGAAGGGAGAGCCAAGGGTTCAGTTCATTCACAAGTTGTAAGATACACAATAGAGTTCCTGAGACTGTAACCACAATTCTTATATTAATAAAAGAGTGACAATTCTCATTATTTATCTATTGCAACCTTTGTGAGCTTTAAACAACATCTCTATTTGAAGGCCAGGGACCACCTTCTAAAAGAGCTGCTGGTAGTTTAGATGTTGTAGTTTATTTTATTTATGTTTAAGTGTGGAATTTCAGTTTGATACATCTTCATGGTTAGATACAACTACATTTGTTTAGTGATCGCATATGTTGGTTTTTCTTTAGTTTGATGTAGGTGATTTGGTGTGACAATCGATTGTGTAGTTAGTCTTTCCTTTTATGGAGAAGTGTGTAGTAGTTGTTACAAACTTGCTCAGCCCCTATGTGTGAGTGCTAGTTATCTTTCTAGAGTTTTCCTAATTAGATAAGTCCTTTTCTTTGATGATTTTTCTATTTGATTAATTAGTAGAGATCTTTTTGATTTGGTAAATTAGACTTTCCTTTCCTGCAGAAGTAATTCTAGGTGGATTTCTCTTTAGATCATAAACCTTCATATTAATGTGATAGGAAATAGAAGTTCTTTTAAGTTCCTATATGGGTAATGTTACTTTGATTTCGTACAGGGAGCTGAGTTGGTGAATAGTAATTAGGACTGAGTGACTTTAATTTTACTTGTCAACTACTAAACACATCTATGCATATACTTTGCTAATTTCCTTTGAAATGACAAGCTTGCTTGGGTTGACAATTAAATATTGAACACTCTTCTTGTTAAGTAATTAATGAGTATATAGAGCTCCCAACATTTTGGCACCATTGCCAGGGAAGGTAATTGGTAGGCATAGTTAATAGTTGAATTGATTCATTTTATTTAGGAGGTATGATTTTAAGCTTGCATGATTTACAAGCTTGCAAGAATACGAGAAGAACTCAATGAGATATTCCCAGAAGTCCCCAAAATACTAACTTGGAAGGTAGTAGAGTTCGTGGCTATAGCCCAGGATTAGGGAGAAATTTGATTAACTAGTTTCCATGGATAATTCGTCTACTGGAGCTTGAAATCAAGGACCATCATCTTTCAGAAGAAGTCGTAGTTCTCATATGATGGAAGCATCAGTGTCAACGATTGAGAGAACAATAGGAGTTGTGACACCATCTGGTGTCACTGTGGAAGAAACTCTAGGATATAGTGGTCATTTTGTGGGAATAGGTGGACCCGAGAAGGTTGACCAAATAGACAGAAAGAAAGTTACAAAATAGAAGTTTTTAGAGTTTCGAAAAAATTTTAAAGAATTGAAAACAAGAAGAGGAGTTAAAAATGAATAGAGAACATCATCACAACGATCATGAGGAACAAGTAGGGGAAATCATAATGATGATGGTGACCTCTAGCATGAGGATACAATTGCCACAATCCAATTCCCCATTCGGAAACCAACTGGATAGGCCCCAATGAAGAATATTTCACCCTCAGTGTTACCTCACTTTCATGGAAATGGCATAGAAGATCCAAATGAGTTCCTCTTTGAGTTTGACATTCTCAGTCGAAGTTATGACTACACCTCCAGTGAGTAGAAGCTGAAATTTTTTTCTGATACCCTAAAAGATAATGCCCTATGTTGGTTTATGAGATTGGGTGGTGAAATTGTCGCAACTTGGGAGAAGATGAAACATGTGTTTCTTGGAAAATACCAAGAATAATGTAGAACAAAGGATAAGAGAGAAGAGATATTAAATATGGTACAAAAATATGAAGAGAGTTTGGAAGATTTTCTGGAAAGGCTTCTGTATAATGTACGGAGGGCAAGACAAACCACTATTGGAAGGGATGTTCTCAAGATCATTCTGTTGGAAGGAATATGAGATGAATTTTTGGACATGCTTAACTTGTTAGGGAAAGGATATATTTCCAAGGAATTATTTTATCATGTTGTCGACTTATGTAGATGATATTCTAGGGGATCTACCCAAACCAATACAAAGGATCGAGACATTTTCTCACGGGAACAAAATTCAGTTGGAGGAGGAGCTACTCCGGAAGAGATTGGAAATATTCTCAAGAATTTTAAAACTAAAATGATGAGTTCCATATATTCACAACTGGATGTTATGAGAGCAAAGCAGAAACAAGTGGCTGAATATTTGGTACTTGGGGTGTTTTTCCCTAAGTGCAGGAAGAAGCATCCACTAAAAGAATGCCCACTTGATAACGCATAAGTGTGTGGGTTGTGCGAATTGGAGTATGATACCAAATATTGTCCCTCACTTATGAAATCCAAAGCATTCTTTCAAGCATCAACTATAGACATAGAACATGCATGTTTCATTTCTTATAATAATCTGTGGCAACCATGAGTTCTGGGTATGCAATCTGAGTCTACTCCTCTCAAATCTTGGAATAATTATAATAACTTTCAGTTTCCTCCACCATACTCATATCCTAACACATAGTGGCACTAACCTTCACAACCTATAGAACCATATATAAAACCCTAGACTTCATGGGCACCATAACCAAACCAACAAGCTCCTTGGTCTCCAGGATGGAGAAATCCATATCCAGGAAACTAGTTTCCTAATAAATAGTTTCTACATAACCAACCATCCTATCCGCAGTATGAGTAGCCTCAGCTGAAACTCCCAAATAAGGCTGCACCAATGGGCACACCACTCTGTCCTCAATTTCCTACTCAACCTAACCCAAAACCCAACAATAAGGTAGTGCAACAATTCAAAATTTCTACCATGCCAACTTACTCCATTTCCCCTCTCCCTTGTAATAATTACACCTACAATTGGGGAGGGTAGTGAAACCAGCTATTAGCACTAATTTATTTTCATAGTGGTTGGTGTTGTCCTCATCAAATTTTCCAACATTTCATGGGTGATTTGGCAATGTCAATATTTCGAGCATTAAATAATTTATTTGGATTGGTACGAAGAAATTTTTTCAAAGAGCATAAGAATTACTTTCAAGTTAAGTCTTGGATTTAAAAGATAATGGATTTTCTCTATAAACTTGAGTTCAAGGGTTCATTATATTTTTGAAATATGAAAAGGTTTTATTTTACATAAAAGAGCTTATATTGGCACAAGGCCAATTTTTAACCAAGCTCAACACCACGAGCTATTGGTCATATAGGGCCCACCATATCAACACACTACCAGCCAAACTCCTCCAGCAAAGTCCAAGTGCCAAAGTTCACAAAGTGTATGATATCATTTTGTTCCTTAATATAAAGTGAAATCATGGATGCATATAAATAATGAAAATATCTTTCACCTTATCCATGTGCGATATATTACCATGAAGATTTGAAATTTTTACGACATGATATATTATAAATGAAAATTTTATGGAGGATAACGTGGAAAAGAACCATGCCAATTGGATGTTGAAGGAAAGTCATTAGCATACATATGACATATGTTCTACACACAGTTGGACGTATGCACTAGAACGCAGAGGAATCCCATGGGAGTGTTTGTTTTGCTAGAAGTAGTTCACCAATTGGTTCTATGCGGAAGTCTTTTCTTTCATTTCAGCATCCAAGTTGAGAACTTTTGGAAGATACTGATTTTAAACAACAGAAATATTTGATGTTCTTTAATTTCTTCTTGGAAGAGCGCAAGAGAGATGGAGTTGGTTACAGTGAAGAAATAAATACTCTCTATCGATTTGGTCATATTTCCTCATAAATAATCTCAACCCCTTCATCTATAATGAATTCTGTCACCCTATATGGATTGAAGAAAGTTATGAAATGGCTTCAAGTGTAGACATGCATAACCACGCTCTCTTCAAAGATTGTTAATCAATGCAAAAAATAGCATATACGGGAGCAAGAAAGGAAAACTCTAAACACAAGGGGCATTTTTAAATATTATCCAATGCACATTTGCTATGTACTTGATGTTGAAGTTGTTCATGATACTTTCTCAGCACTGTATACTTTCTCGCAGAAGCATTCTTGAATCATAAATGGCTGCCTAAACCTTATCTAGTGTATTATGTGTTGGAGATGAATACTTTCTTCAGGTCTACTGCCGAGATCAAGCCTCAATAATATCCAAGGGTGTGCAGTCATTCCGCTAAATAGAAGTGAAGACAGGTTAATTTTTTAACAATTTGCGGAATTTTTATATTGCAGGTAGGTTTGAATAGGTGGCAAACATCCATCACTCAGCTAAATAGATCAACGGTCCCATTGTAATCTGCAAGGTGAACAAGATCGACAAAATTAATTTTTGATATTTGCGGAATTTTTATCCCGTGTGCAAGTTTTGACAAATGCTTGGTCAGTGATGTCTTGACTAAGAGATCAATAGTATTAGAAAATCCCACAGATTGAAAGAGCAGTTTAGTTAAAATTCCAAAATTGAGCAGAATTTTATATAGTGGGTAAGTTAAAACAATGTGGAAGCTACAAATGATGCTTTTGCATGAGCTACACGAATTTTGGTGAAAACATAATTGAGATCCACATTTCTAGATTCTCAGTTCTGTAAGTTTTAAACCTATGCAGAGAAGCGAAGCATACAGATTCTTTTAAGAAAAATAGAGATCACAACACATCAGTCACACATAAACCCAAAGATTTACCCTGGAAAACCAGAAAACTTGGAGCCACACCTCCTATTTTCCCTTCCTTACATTATGAAATCCTCACAATACAAAATATAGGTATTCCGCAACATCCAAATACCCTAATCCATTAACCTGGATTAGAAAAAGAATCCAATCCCTTAACCGGGATTAAGTTACATATTTTTAGACAAATTCTAAAAATAGCCACAAACAACTATAAATAGCCACAAAATCTATAAATAGCCAAAAAAAATTTCTCGCTACACTCACATCGAAAATAGAGCCTACGACCTATTTTTGTCGAAGGTGCCTTTGGGATCGCCGAGCTGCAGCGCTGACATGCACACCTCCCCTCCATACGCACATGCAAAGGATATAAAATATACCCAATAGGTTCAAGGAATGAATTGGAGACATACTTGGTGCTCGTGTAGAGTATAAATTTCTTTGAAGAGAGCTAGTTTCTGGTCTCCTTGATGCAATAGGTGATTTTCAAAACCCCCATGTTCTGACACATGCATCAGATACAATCTTTAAATTCAATGAATAATGGTATAGATATTGACCAATAGAATCCTATATGTTCCTTCAAGCTGATGAAAAAAATTAATTCTATTAATCCAAGTCAAACAGTTAATTTTAATGTGAAAAACCCATTAATAAATGTAAAAGTTGCAGATATTTTGGTACTTTACCAATAAACTTCAAAGAACTGTTTCTAGCAAACAAAGAATCATTTTCAAAAACTGAAAGATTTTTTTCATCATAACATGATGATATACAAAAACCTCTCTTATTTTTTACATAGGTGCTAAGGATTGGGATAATCAAAGTCATCTTCAAAGGGAAAATGTTTAGATTTCAAAATGATTGTTTTAGTCACAAAATTAAAAGAGTTGTTTCAGCCAACTGGAGTTGCATTTAAAGAAACTGAAAGAGGTTTTTCTTCATCACAAGTCTATATTAGAAAACCTCCTTCAGTTTTTACACAGGTATTATATTTTGAGAGAATGTAAAATATCTTCATAGGTTAATGTTCCAGAAATTTACAAGTTTACTATCTGAGTCATCAGTTTCAGAGGAAAATTCCAAGGAGCTGGCAGTGAATTTAGAGAAACGAAGACATGGGTTTTGTTAGGAATATTGTCAGTTACAGAAACCTCTCCCATATTTCACAAATCTATCACCATTAGAGATATACAGGAGGGACTTTGAAACTTGTTGTTGAGGAGTTTGCATCCTGAAACAAAGGAAATTTGCTGTAAATGTTTCTATTTTTAGAGTTCAGTTAGGTTTCGAATTCAAGGTTAGGTAGAGGTTATTTTTCTATAAATTCAAAGGTAATTGATGTATCAGGGTTTGGAACCCGTAATTTTGGACTGATGTTTTTGTGATAACCTTTTTGAATAAAAATTACAGAGCCGAATGCTAGTTGATCTTCAAAGATTCATGTGTTATTTATGTTACAGTCTATGCTCTCCTTCCCTTGTGAATGTTTTCTAAGTGTTTACCTTCCATTATGTTTTCTTTAATGTTTGAACACAGTGTTTAATAGTTTCAGAATTCATACATGTATGCTCTGGCTATTGTTTTAGATATTCACAAGCATTTCTTCTAGAATTGATATGGAATTCATCCTGTGATGCTCTATATTGATGGACTGGTCATGTTTCTTTCCTATCACCTAAAAATCAATGAATGACTGTAGATGAATAATTATCTTTCCTTTCTTGAGATTCTGTGTAGGCACCTTTGTATTATCTTTATCTATTTTGACTCCATAGCCGAATTGTTATATGTTTTGTTTCAACCATCTGCATACCTTAAAATTGTGGACTTCAATATCTGGCCTTGTTAAATTTGTATTTGAGAGATCCCTCTCTGGAAAGAAAAGCCAGTTTATTTCTAAAAGTGGTTTTTCTTGTTACCTTGAGATTACCTTCACAACCTTAGGTATATTTTGATTGATAACAAATTGGCGTCGTTGTCAGGGAACGAAGGTTCAAATCTTCCCTAGGTATGAACGACATAGTTTCAGATTTGATTGTTCATGGTGAACAATAGTCAGACATAAGCAAGTTTGTGCATCTTTCACCTGAAGACCCTATTTTCGAAGAATCTAGTTTTCAGAATTCCTATGGTGACTCCATTGTCAAAAGTTTGCAAAGTTTAAAGAATTGATTCAATTTATTTATTTGTCGAGATGATTTCTTTATTTGCAATGTATGCTCGTATGAATCGTGCTCACATTCCCGATTTTCCAAATCAAATACCTAAAGTAAATTGGAAAACATGTCTTCCAAGGTTTAAAAATCAAAAGAATGATGATGCTGCCCTTCATTTGGTTAGATTTCATATGCATATACATAAGCTGGGAGTTAAATTGCATGAGGATTCTTTA
This sequence comes from Pseudotsuga menziesii, assembly GCA_001517045.1. Lineage (NCBI taxonomy): Eukaryota > Viridiplantae > Streptophyta > Pinopsida > Pinales > Pinaceae > Pseudotsuga > Pseudotsuga menziesii. The sequence goes on along the minus strand of LPNX011209027.1, from coordinate 105,987 downwards.
ATGAAATAGTTCATGGCTACTTTAGAAGGAGATGCAAGGTCATGGTATGAAGGGTTACCATCAGAAAGTTTGTGTTACCTTATTGATTTTTATACAGTATTTCATGAACATTACAAAGACCAATACCCCTCCTTGTTGCTGGTTCAAGATTGTTGTACACATGTTAATGGTTTCATTAGACATTTGGAAAACATGTATAGTGATGATGAGTTAGTGGATGAAGAGATTTTAGAAATTTTATATGAGAACCCATTTCAGAAAAAAGAAATACAAACTAGTTGTCTTCACATTCAAGAAAAATCTCAGTAGTTAATAACTTCTTCCTCGACTGAAAGAGACAAGAGCCAAAACTTTGATTCAACCAACTACATTTCTTTTCCTAAAGTAGATGATAATTTGCAGCAGTCGTGTCAATTTTTGCTTGACCAAGAAGGAAGTTGTGATGGTCAATCAAATCCTTCTTCATATTATTCAACTTCTGAATTTTTGTTTCAAGATGAGGCTGCCTATTCCCAATCAGAAAATTCCTTTTTGTAGCAGCAATTTCCTCTAAGTTCAAATGCTTATGTGGGTGATTACATAAAGAATTCTAATTACAGAAATTTTCAGTCTTACAGTCCATCCACATGTTTATTTTTTGAACTTGCAAGTAAAGAAGAATCATATTTTGAGTTAATGGTTGAAGAAAGACCTTTGAGTGTTGATCACATTCAAAATTTTCCTGAAAATTTACATGAACATACAAATCCCTATCTACTTGCGGAAGATGAAGAGGATGAACAATCATGCAGTGAATCTCAGCATGTGGAAAAATCAGTGGTTTGTGATGAGGGAATGAAACAGAAAGAAGGAGATGAGGATTCTCAATGGGCCTTTCCAATTCAGAAAATTTTTGTCAAGAAAACATGTTTTTGCTTAATCCTATTGAAAAACAAAATGATATTCTTCTTGAAGTGCTTGAGAAATATGGAGTTGTAAAGTCAGAAATGTTAAATGAGATTGTTGATATTTCATTTGAAAATAGTCATGACAATTCATTTCAAAGTTCTTATGAAGATCAGTTTGACAGTATGCAAGAGGAGTTACTTTTTGAATAGTCTTGTCATGACAAATAGGTGATTGAGTATTTTGAAATTTGTCGTGCTTTTATGATCCAGTAGCAGAATACATGGAATTTTTTTTCAAATGTGACAGTTGCTTATGTATTTGCAGCAAATGACATACTTTTCATCATAACCTTTTTCCATTTTGTTCCTATGTTCTAATTTCAATCAAGCATGAGGAAGAATCAAAATTATTGGACAAATTGCTTGATTGGCTTCATTGGAAGTCAGAGTTTACTTGATTGGGAATTTGTGCTCAGTTAAGTAGGGTAGGTAGGTATGACTAATATTGACATGGCGAACATTTATTTCAATAGTTTTTAGTTTAGTTTGAATTTCAAGTGTAGTTCAGTTACAAGTTATAGTTTGAGATGTATTTACAGAATGGTTGCAGTATGGATTGGTTACAGGTTGACAGGAATTTGTTTGTAGTAGTGGTTCAGTTTATGGTTCATATTAGAACATGTTGAATATTTTAGAGAAATATTGAGAGCAACCCAATGGATTTGACACTTGTTCTACGGGGTTCTTTGCTACCTCGCGGGGAGGATAGCATCCAAAGTGGAGCCAGTTGTTAGCACTAATTTATTTTTATAGTGGTTGGTGTTGTCTTCATCAAATTTTCGAACATTTCATGGGTGATTTGGTAGTGTCAATATTTCGAGCATTAAATAATTTATTGCGATTGGTATGAAGAAAAAGTTTCAAAGAGCCTAAGAATTACTTTCAAGTTAAGTTTTGGATTTAAAAGATAATTGTTTTTCTCTATAAACTTGAGTTCAAGGGTTCATTATATTTTGGAAATATGAAAATTTTTTATTTTATTTTATTTTATAAAATAAAAGGTTTAATTTTACATAAAAGAGGTTATATTGGCACAAGGCCAATTTTTAACCAAGCTTAACACTACGAGCTATTCGTCATATAGGGGCCACCACATCAACACACTACTAGCCAAACTCCTCCACCAAAGTCCAAGTGCCAAAGTTCACAAAGTGTATGATATCATTTTGTTTCTTGATATAAAGTAAAATAGTGGATGCATATAAATAATGAAAATATCTTTCACCTTATGCATGTGGGATATATTACCATGGAGATTTGAAATTTTTACAACATGATATATTATAAATAAAACATTTAAGGAGGGTAACGTGGAAAAGAACTATGCCAGTTGGATGTTGAAGGAAGGTCATTAGCATACATATGACATATGTTCTACACATAGTTGGACGTATGCAGTAAAATGCAGAGGAATCCCATGAGAGTGGTTGTTTTGCTGGAAGTAGTTCACCAGTTGGTTCCGTGCAGAAGTCTTTCCTTTCATTTCAGCATCCAAGTTGAGAATTTTTGGAAGGTAATGATTAAAAAAAGAAATATTTGAAATTCTATAAGTGTTTCTTGGCAGAGTGCAAGAGAGATGGAGTTGGTTACGGTGAAGAAATGAATACTCTCTATCAATTTGGTCATATTTCCTCATAAATAATCTCAACCACTTTATCTATAATGAATTTCGTCACCCTATATGGATTACAGAAATTTATGAAATGGATTCAAGTGTAGACATGCATAACCATGCTCTCTTCAAAGATTGTTAATCAATGGAAAAAACGACATATACGGGGTAAGAAAGGAAAAAAACTCTAAACACAAGAAGCGTTTTTAAATATTATCCAATGCACATTTTTTATGTTCCTGACGTTCAAGCTGTTCATGATACTTTCCCAGCATTGTATACTTTCCCGGAGAAGCATTCTTGCATCATAAATGGCTACCTAAACCTTGTATAGTGTATTATGTGTTCGAGATGAATACTTTCTTCAGGTCTACCGCCGAGATCAAGTCTCAATATCATCCAATGGTGTGCAGTCATTCCACTGAATAGAAGTGCAGATAGGTAAATTTTTTAACAATTTGCGAAATTTTTATATTGCAGGTATATTTGAATAGGTGGCAAACATCCATCGCTCAGCAAAATAGATCAATAGTCCCATTACAATCCGCAAGGTGAATAAGATCAGCAAAATTATTTTTTGAGATTTGCAGAATTTTTATGCCGTGTGCAAGTTTGGACACATGCTTGGTCAGTGATGCCTTGACTAAGAGATCAATAGTATTAGAAAATTCCACAGATTGAAAGAGAAGTTTAGTTAAAATTCCAAAATTGAGCGGAATTTTATATAGTGGGCAAGTTAAAATAGTGTGGAAGTTGCAAATGATGCTTTTGCATGGGCTACACAAATTTTGGTGAAAAGATAGTTGAGATCCACATTTTTAGATTCTCAGTTCAAGGAAGGAATGGGAGACATCAAGGAATGAATGGGAGACATACTTGGTGCTCATGTAGAGTACAAATTTATTTGAACAGGGCTAGTTTTTGGTCTCCTTGATGCAATAGGTGATTTTCAAAACCCCCATGTTTAGACATATGCATCAGATACAATCTTGAAATTCAATGAAGAATGGTACATAGACTAACCAATAGAATCCTATATGTTCCTTCAAGCTAATGAAAAAATAATTAATTCTATTAATACAAGTCAAACAGTTCATTTTAATGTGAAAGAACCATTGGTAAATGTAAAAGTTGTTGATGTATATGTAACTTTGGAATGTATTCTTCCATGTATCTTATGTATTGTAACCCGATGTTTATTCTAGGATGTTTCTATTATGCATTTGAGTCATGTTGTCTTACCCTGATGTTCCGATCGGGAGGATTAATAATGTAAACAAGTCATATCAAGTCATTAGGTAAGTCCCCACAGTTTCAGGGCACTTGAGTTATTATACACAAATTAAGGTGTAGGCTTGAGTAGTAATTATTAGGTTGAGCCTACGTGTGAAAGTGCAATTCAAGTGAACGGATGAATATAAATAGAGAGTGAGAGTCTCTCTATTTATCACTTGTGAAACACATCACTTGCTCTCTCAAGTGTGGCGCACTATTGGAGAAGGAAATACTTTGGCTTGATAGAAGACAGAAGGCTACTGCTGTGTTGGGAGTACATCTTACTATTTTGGGTTTCACATCTCGTGGTGATACTATCTTAGAGGAAGTTGCGGGGTTTTCTCCATTTATGGTTTCCCTGATCAAAACTCTTTGTGTCTCTTGTCTCTTGTGATGTGCTTATGTTATTGTTGTGCTTGTTATTCTCTCAGTGAAAAGATCCTAACATAATGCTAGCTTAAATGTTGAAAAACTAACATGGTATCAGAGCTAACCTGAGAAGAAGACATTGTACAAATACAAGAACTAGGGATTCCTATTTTGTGGATCTTCCTCCATAGATTTTCAACAAAAGTATGCTAGGATGACTCTCCATTGAAGGGTGCATCTTTCTGTCGATGCGGAATTCAATTTCAAGCATTTTCAGTTTCGATGTGGAAATTAGGGCTTTCTACAGAAGAGGAATTTTTGAGTGAGACCACCACAGGATTGTTCTCCTCATCAAAACTGAAGTTTAGAGACCTGGATCAAGAAATTTGGTTGGGTAAAACTTTGGGAAAGTCAAACCCTAGTTTGACCCTGAGCTAGGAGAAACCCTAAATACTAAAACTGCTAAGTTTTGGTACAGTTGCTATATTTCAAGATTGGAGAAGTCTCAGAAGCTGAAAATTGCAGAGGATGAATATAAAATCTTGATGAACACTGTTTCCAAACATCATCCTCCGATTCGCTACATTCTGGGAGATAATATCTCTCAAAGTTAGGGTTCCATCCTCTTCCAGAAATCATCCATAAACAGGACACCTGGGGAGAATTGCAATATATTGGGCTACAGAGGTCCAAATGGAATTTATGAAGATTTTACAGAAATTTCATGGACTTTAATTTTGGTGGTATGAATATCAGACTCAGAAGATGAACAAGTGAAACGTGGCATGCCATACAACTTCACTGTTCTGAACAGTTCTGTAACAGGTCACCTTGGGAAAAGGATAATAAATCCCAAATGGTGAAACCAATTCTGATGAAAACTATGGTGTTGGATCAGGGACATGCGAGGTTACCTCAGTGAGAAATTTCAGACACATAGGATCAGTAAGTTTGGAGATATCACAGAAACAGTAACAAGAATTTCTGCAGAAGAAATTGGAAATCTAGGGCTTCCTGTTCCGGGAGCTTCCCTCCACTGTTTTCAGAAAAGGAGTACATTGGACAGATCCATTTGAAGAGATCTATCTGTCTATACAACTAGTTTTGAAAGATTCCAAGTTTTAAAAATTATGGTTTCTGTGACAAACCCTAGATCATTAAACTCCGGGACAAGGAAGGACACCTCAAATCGGTAAGATCTAATCCTTTGCTATTTCCATTTGAGGTTCTCATTTCAATATGATATATCACATCAGCTTGGTGACAAGCTTGGGGAAGTTGAAAACTTCCAAGCCTGGAAGTATTTGATCTCTCTGAAGAAAATGGATTGGACACCTACATGAGTATAGAGGTTCCAGTTTCAGAGGGAGATGAGGTTAGAAGCCTTTCACAAGAAGAACTTGGTCAAGGCCAAAGAAGACATCATGCTCATGCTGTAGAGGATGATGAACCATCTAGAAAGAGATCCAGATATGAAAGTGAAGATTCTTCAAGCAAGGATGAATATGTTCTGATATCAGTTCTCATAGGTAACATTACTCATGGAAGTGATGATTGGCTTATAGACAGTGGGGCTTCCAAACATATGACGGGATTCAAGGAATCCTTTGTAAGACTGTCAGAACATGAATCACCTCACAAGGTGAAACTAGGAGATGACTACCAATATCCAATAATAGGTAGTGGGGAATCTTCATACAAGCTAGACTCTAGTAAGTCTCTAACAATGAAATAAGTATTGTTTGTGTTAGGATTGAAGAAGAACCTTCTCTCCATTTCAGCATTGATGCAAAAGGAATGCGGGCTACATTCATAGATGGTCAAGTCATCATATGGCCAAAAGGAAAGACTATTGATGATGTGGTAGTGATTGAAGAACAAGAAGGAGGCTTGTACAAATTGAAGGGACATCCAGAACAAGCCTTGATCCATGACATAGTAGAGCCAAATGAGCCTTGGCATAGAAGGCTTGCACATGTGCATTACAGAGCACTACCTATGGCAAGCAAAGTTGTTCCAAAATTTCAAGCTATTTGAAGGGAAGAACAAAAATCAGAATATGACCTAAAGAAACCAGTTGAAGGATGTGAAGATCCAGAATGAAGAGACCATGTAGTCATAAGAGTCCCCCAAATCAAAGAACAACTTGAAGCGGTAAAAGAAAAAATGAAGAATGCAGAAGTGGTGATGGCCACCTTGAATGACCTCCCAAGATCGTGGAATTCATTCATTCAAGGAATGTGTTCTAGAAGGAAGTGATTACATTTCAGCAGAAGAAGAAGCTTGAATCATAGGAAGAGAAGAGAAGATGGGAGCAACTGAAGATCAAGCTCTCATCATCCAAAAGAGATCCCTCAAGCGATGAGGAATATGAAGATCTCAACTCTTGAAGAACTTCTTATCCACCTTAGCATTTGGATAAGAAACGATGCGATCATGAATGAACAAGACAATGAAGCTGAAGAATCAAGAAGGAGTCTACCCTCGAAACAAATAAAGATAAGTATTCAATTGTCATTTCATTATATTATTTTGTTATGAATTTGTTTATATTCAGTTATTGTATTATGCATGATAGGATGTTTGCATTAATGAGAAAATACTACTAATATACATGTGATGGGTAAGTAGGTCATGGGGCTATACAAATTCTCCATTTCTACTTTTCTAGAATGAAACCTCTTTCCTGACATATTGGATTAGTGCACAATCTCAATGTTGTCCTGGTAGAGATGGAAGGCATCTAGAAAGTTTCAGTGAGATATGGATGGATGTTGTATTGGCTAAAGTAGTTGCATGATCATATACTTATGCATAGTAACTTGCCAGTATGAATATTCCTTATGAAATGTTTCTAACCATACAAATGCATTTGACTTGTAGGAAATATCGCATACATAATATCCTACAAGTAAAGAAGAATGAAGACTTGTTTCGAAGAACAAGTGATGACATTTCTAAAGAAGAACAATATGACGAGTGCAGTGACATCATTGATGCAGAACCTTCCAGCCATCTAGAAGAAAGGGAAGTCCAGTTCAAGAAGAATGATGTCAGGGCACAGTATCAAGACCTGAAGAGAATTTCATAGTTCCATCATGCAGTAGATGGAAACATCGTGGGATACAAAGCAAGATTCGTAGCATGAGGCTTCTCATGAAAGGAAGGCCTATACTACGAAGAGACATTTGCAAACAGTAAGAGTTGAAACACATACATGATGAGCTTAATGAATATCTTAACCTTTGCTACAAGGTTGATAGAGGATGACAAGCTCACAGATGGGTGCGAGATGAACTTTTGAAGAAGTTAAAGATAGAGGATCTTAGTATCTAGTGATCCTAGATCGATACTACTTGTCACTCCAGTATAGAATTTTTCAGTGCATAGAGTAGGGAAGATAGAGGGAGTATGATCCTCACTTCAGAGGGAGTGATTGCAGAAGATCCTGAGGCTCAACATGGTATGACAAGATGGGAAGATTACTGATGATTCTAGGCTTTACTGAGAGTAAAGTGGATTCCAACCTTTGATCCAAGGTTGAAGGTGGAAGACCAGTGATGCTCCTGTTATGTGTTGATGCACTATTGTTCTAGGTATGGAGGTGTGGCAAAGTACAGATGGAATCTTCCTTGGACAAGGGAAGTATGCAGTAGAGATCCTGAAGAGGTTTAGGATGATGGACCACATGACCACACCTATGGCATCGAACATGAAGCTATTAAGTGTTGCTTCATCAGAGACGGTTGATGCTATGATGTATCATCAGATGATTGGGTCCTTGATGTACCCGAGACCAGATATTTGCTTTGCTGTGAACATGTTCACCTGATGATTGCAAAGCATGCAGGGGTACAGTTGATTATGGGCTCAAGTACGATGTGAATCAAAAGATTAACCTAGAGGGTTATGTTGATTCAGATTGGGCAGGCAGTGCTGTCGATAGGAAGAGTACTTTAGGATGTTGCTTCAGTATGGGATCAGGTGTGATCTCTTGGTTTAGCAGGAAGCAATCCTATGTGGCACTGAGTACAACTGAAGCAGAGTATGTTGCAGCTTGTTCAGCTAGTTGTGAGGCAGTATGGCTGTGGAAGCTACTGTCTGATATATTTGATCTCCAGTTAGATGCTACTTGTGACAACCAGAGTTGCGTGAAGTTGTCAGAGAATCCAGTGTTTCATGACAGGTCAAAGCATATCGAGATCAAGTATCACTATATCAGGGATATGGTGCAGAGAGGAGCAGTGAAGCTCCTATATATTGCGACAGAGGAACAGATAGCTGATGTATTGAAGAAGCCATTGGCTAGGCTGAAGTTCGAGTACTTCAGAGAGAGACTTGGTGTTCTCCAGATCGAGGTTGCTTCCAAGAGAAAGTGATGAGACCCATAGCCATTCTGACATGGTGAGAGGATTGGTTCCTTCCATGGTTAGATGTAAGGGCTGAGCCATTCTGTCATGGTGAGAGGATTCAGTTCCTTCCATGTCAGATATGAGTGCTAGAGATCCAAATCCATTCTGACGAGCATGTCAGATGTAAAGGGCTGAGCCATTCTATCATGGTGAGAGGATTCACTTCCTTCCATGTCAGATATGAGTGCTAACTGCCATTCTGGGAATGGAGGCACTTGGTCAGTTACCAGGAATACTCAGTCAGGGACTAAGAGAGCCATTCTGACAAGCAGGTCAGATGTAAGGGCTGATCCATTCTGGTCATGGCTAAAGGATTAAGTTCCTCCCATGACAGATGTGAGTGCTGTCCATTCTGTCGAGTAGGACAGATGTAAGGGAAACTGCCACTCTTCGGGAGAGTGGAGGCACCTGGTCAGTTACCAGGTAGCTCAGTCTGGGACTGGGGGCCATTCTGACGAGGGTGTAAGATTCAGTTCCTACCAGGTCAGATGTGAGTGCATGCCCTTCTGATGAGTAGGTCAGATGTAAGTGCAGAAATCTTTCTTCATTGTGGCGGACGTGGCTCCAACCTAGGTGAAAAGAATAGAGTTCTTTCATCATTGTGGCGGACGAGGTTCCAGCCTGGTTGAAAGTATTCCATCATTGTGGTGGATGTGGCTCCAGCCTGGGTGAAAAGCACAGGGTTCTTTCATCATTGTGGCGGATGGGGTTCCAGCCTAGATGGGATTGTGCCCTTCTAACGAGTAGGTCAGATATAAGTACAGAGCCATTTCAGAGATGGTAGTTGATGTGCCTACCATGCTGGTGAATGTGAGTGCTGGGCCTTTCTAATGTGATTGTAGTTTACTACATGATCAGATATGAGTGCTGGGCGTGAATTTCTAACGAGCAGGCCAGATATAAGTGCTGGGTGAAGACCTACCTGTGGGCTAGGCCTACAACCAGCATGAAAAAGGGCTAGCTCTGTAGAAATTCCTATGACGAGATAGTACACACATGATGATGACCAGAGATGATCTAGATCGAGCTATGATCCAGATCCAGTTATGATGACTCCGAGAGATCCAGATCGAGTGATGATCCAGCTGATATAGAGAAGAAGACCTATACTGAAAATCGTGTCGAAAGAATACCTTCCTATTTAAGAGGGAGTGTTGATGTATATGTAACTTCAGAATGTATTCTTCCATGTATCTTATGTATTGTAACCCGATGTTTATTCCGGGATTTTTCTATTATGCATTTGAGTCATGTTGTCTTACCCCAATGTTCCGATTGGGAGGATTAATAATGTAAACAAGTCATATCAAGTCATTAGGTAAGTCCCCACAATTTCGGGGCACTTGAGTTATTATACACTAATTAAGGTGTAGGCTCGAGTAGTAATTATTAGGTTGAGCCTACGTGTGAAAGTGCAATTCAAGTGAATGGATGAATATAAATAGAGAGTGAGAGTCTATCTATTTATCACTTGTGAAACACATCACTTGCTCTCTCAAGTGTGGCACACTATTGGAGAAGGAAATACTTTGGCTTGACAGAAGACAGAAGGCTACTGCTGTGTTGGGAGTACATCTTACTGTTTTGGGTTTCACATCTTGTGGTGATACTATCTTAGAGGAAGTTGCGGGGTTTTCTCCATTTATGGTTTCCCCAATCAAAACTCTTTGTGTCTCTTGTCTCTTTTGATGTGCTTATGTTATTTCTGTGCTTTTTATTCTCTCAGTGAAAAGATCCTAACATAATGCTAGCTTAAATGTTGAAAAACTAACAAAAGTTGCAGATATTTTGGTACTTTACCAATAAACTTCAAAGAACTATTTTCGGAAAAAATGAAGGATTTTCAAAATTGGAAATATTTTTTTCGTAATAAAATGATGATCTACAATAACCTCTCTCAGTTTTGACACAGGTGCTAAGGATTGGGAGAAACAAAGTCATCTTCAGAGAGAAAATGTTCATATTTCAAAATGACTATTTTAGTCACAAAATTCAAAGAATCGTTTCAGACAACTGGAGTTGAATTTAAAGAAACGGAAATAGGTTTTTCTTCATCACAGGCCTATATTCAAAAACCTCCTTCAGGTTTTACACAGGTATTATATTTTGAGAGAATTTAAGAGATATTCATAGGGTATTGTTCCAAAAATTTACAAGTTTACTATCTGAGTCATCAGTTTCAGAGGCATATTCCAAGGATCTAGAGGTGAATTTGGAGAAAAAGAGACATGGGTTCTATCAAAGTCATGGCCAATTACAAAAACCTCTCCCATATTTCACACAGCTATCACCATTAGAGATATATAGGATAGACTTTGAAACTTATTGTTCAGCAGTCCGCATCCTGAAATGAAGGAAATTTGTTGTAACTGTTTCTATTTTTAGAGGTCAGTTAAGTTTCGAATTCAAGGTTAGGTAGAGGTTATTTTGCTATAAATTCAAATTTAATTGATGTATCAAGGATTGGAACCTGTAATTTTGGACTGATTTTTTTGTGAGAACCTTTTTGAATAAAAATTAGAGAGCCGAATGCTAGTTGATCTTCAAAGATTCATGTGTTGTTTATGTTACAGTCTGTGCTCTCTTTCCCTTGTGAATGTTTTCTAATTGTTTACCTTCCATTATGTTTTCTTTCATGTCTAAACACAGTGTTTAATAGTTTTAGAATTCATACATGTGTGCTCTCTCTATTGTTTCAGATATTCACAAACATTTCTTCTAAAGTTGATATGGAATTCATCCTATGATTCTCTATATTGATGGACTGTTCATGTTTCTTTCCTATCACCTGGAAATCAATGAATGACTATAGCTAAATAATTATATTGCCTTTGTTGAGATTCTTTGTAGGAATCTTTGTATTAGCTTTATCTGTTTTGACTCCATAGCCCAATGGTTATATGTTTTGTTTCAACCATCTGCATACCTTAAAATTGTTGACTCCAATATCCGGCCTTCTTAAATTTGTATTTGAAAGATCCCTCTCTAGAAAGAAAATCCAGTTTCTTTCTAAAAGTGGTTTTTGTTCTTACCTTGAGATTACCTTTCACAACCTTAGGTATATTTTGAGTGATAACACCAACAGTCATAGAGGATGTTCCATCCTCTGTGACTGATGAAGGAATGAATCCACCATTTGAAAATTCATTCAGTTCAATGATCCCCATCATTGAGGATGCTGAAATACCAGATAAAACACTAACTAAAACGTCGATTGAAATACATGATGAAACAACAACTGAAACACTTGGAAAGACATGCATGAAAATGAAACTTACATAGTCTTCGAAAGAACCACCATATCATGAACAATTAAAATTGCAAAAGGCCATGGAACAACCTAGTTTCAACCTCCTAGGACAGTTGAAACATATTTATGTAAGAATTCCACTATTACAAGCCCTGCACGGCATACCTATTTATGCCAAAACCATTAGAGACCTGGTTGTAAAAAAAATTGGGAGGAAACTGAGAGACCCCCCTACAGTGCATGTGGTAGGATAGTTATCTAAACTAATAATGGGAAAAGTCCCATTGGCCAAATACGTTGATCCAGGTAACCCTACTATCACACTATGTATTGGGGAGATTCAAATCTCTAATTTTTTGGTCGACTTAGTCACGCCAATAAGTGTTATGACTATTGAGACCTTAAAACAAATAGGACTTGCTAATCTCAGGCCTACCCCAACTATTTGAGAGATGGATGACAGATCTACCATTAAAATAGAAGGATTTTTGGATGACATTGTAGTCTCTGTTGATTCATGGAAGTACTTTGTAGACTTTGTTGTTTTATAGCCTAAGTCACAGCTAGGGGGACACCCATTGATCTTGGGAAGACAACGGCTGGCTACAGAAGATCCATGCATCAGCTGTAGATCAGGCTCCATGACAATTTCTGATGGAACTGCCATAAAAAATATGACTTTATATCCTTCAAACAACCCCAGCATAGATGCTCAATATCCACTGTAGATGGATTTAGAGGAAGAAGAGGATGTTCATCCTTCATTGACAATTGGGAGATCCCTGACCTTTAAGACAGAAACTAGAGATGATACCATCTATAATTTCATTAGCAAGCCTACATCTGTCACTAAGAGAGAATATCAAATCTTGGATAACAAACTAAAAAGAACGAGAATGGGAAGAACTCACAGAAGAAGGCTTAGTCAGTAATATTGAATTGATTCCAGTAATTGATAATTCCAAGAGTGTTTCTGTAGAAGTTGACTCATGGAAAACATTAAACATCATCGCTAATCTTAAAGGTGACGAACTAGAATGCCTTTTTACACTATTGAAACATCATAAGGGGGATTTTGTATGGGAGTACATAGATATGAGGGGAATTCCCCCAACACTATGCACCCATCATATTTACATTAAAAATTATTCAAATCTCGTATGACAACCCTAACGCAGAATGAACCCTAACATGAGAGATATTGTAAAGGAGGAAATCCAAAAATTTCTAGTGACAGGATTTATTTACCCAATTTCATATAGTGAGTGGGTTTCCCGACTTGTGATCGTACCTAAAAAGAACAGAAAATGGCGTGTCTATGTAGATTATAGAAAAATTAACAAAGCAACATAGAAGGACCATTTCCCTTTTCCTTTCATCGATCAGGTTCTAGAAACCCTGTTTGGAGAAAAAAAATTCCTTCCTGGATGGTTTCAGTGGGTACAACCAAATCCAAATTGCCCCTGAAGAACAAGATAAAACTACCTTCACCTGTCCTTGGGGCACCTTCGCATACAAGGTGCTTCCCTTTGGGTTGTGCAATGTGCCGACCACATTTTAGTGAGCTATAATTGAAATATTTATGAAATGGTGAATGATTGTATGGAAGTATTCATGGATGACTTCACTTTGTGAAAATTGAACCCAAGAGATAGTACAATTACACTCACAAAATTGCTAATCAAACATGCAAAATTCACACCAAAGGAGACTGAAATTGGAGCATAACACTGATCTGTATTCAATAAGTGTACAATAGCCAAACTTATGAAGTAATAGGCTGCTGCAATATATAATTACATGATATATTCAAATGCATAAGGATGCCATTCAAAAAGGTAAAAAAGAAGGCTTTACTAAATCTAGTCAAATTCCCCATAGGTCCATAAAGCAATTTCCAAATCCACCAAGATGCTCACGAATTGGATAATTCAAGTAGGAAAGCTAAAGAGTTATGGAAATACAACTCATACATTCTTTTATTAGGAGAAAAGGAAGGAGGATGATGTGGGAAAAAACAAGTCAACTACACCTAGTCTAGCTTTTCCTTTTGCCTTAAATCTTAATAAAGCAGGCAGCTCTTCAGAAAAAGTAGATATGTGCTTTGGAGGATCTGGAATAAATCAAGCATGGTAAATATGGTTTTCAGGATGTTTCCCAAGCACTCCATGACTCATTTTTAGAATGTGTTGACTTCTAGGACTTGTAGAAGGAAACTAGCATAGAGTGGAATCTAGGAAACTAGGTAATAAGACAAAATAATTAAAAATTAATGTCTAAGGTAGGTAACTATGGGTTGATTATTCTAACACCCCTCCTTAATCCTGAATTTATGAATAAATATCAAAAAAATATAGGGCCTAGAAACAAGGCTTAGTCACCCTTTACATACTGCTTGTCCATACAACCAAGGAAAGAGGAAAAACCCCAATGGGAAAATCCTCCCTTAAACATGGACAGGAAAAACAAAATTTTTGGAAATCTTGTCATCAATCATGCTTCACAGCATGATCAGAAATCCCCAATAGTGATTTTATATTGTTGAAGGTCTTCTCACAAAAAAATTTGGTGAAGATATCTGCTACTTGTTTTGAAGATGCACAGAAGAGTAGATCAATGGTGCCATCATGCACAAGCTGTCTAATGTAATGCATATGGACGTCAATGTGCTTGGTTCTCTGTCTCTGAACTAGATCATTGTAGATTCAAATGGTGCTCTAATTATCATAGTAGATAATAGTTGAAAACTCTGATTCGAAGCCACATTCTCCAAGTATCCCCTGCAACGACAAACATTGAGTTGTTGCATTCACAACTCCTCTATACTCGGCTTCTGTAGATGAGAGTGCTATGGCACTCTGCTTCTTGCTTGACTAGCTGATTGGTCCTTCTGTAAGCATGAACACATATCCTGATGTAGACTTTCAATCTGTGTTTTCACTTTCCCAATCACTGTCAGTAAACCCTATCAAATCAAGATCATATTTTGGTTTGTAGAAGATCCCATGAGTTCTTATTCGTTGAACAAAATTTATGATCCTTTTGGCTGCTCTCCAATGGATCTCATGAGGCTGATCCATGTTCCTAAAAGCCACACTAAATTCATAATATAGATCAATTCAAGTGTGTGTAAGATAAAGAAAACACCCAATCAACTTCCTATACAGTGTATTATTTACCATAGGAGAAGAACCTACTTCTTCAAGCTTAACTCCTGAAAGGAAGGGAGTATTGTTTGGATTGCAATATTTCATGTTGAACTTGTTCAAAAAATATAGAACATACTTGGACTGATGTACTTTGATTCCATGTTAGGATTGAGCAATTTCGAGACCCAGGAATTGGCTCAACAATCCCAAATCTGTCATAGAAAATGCATGGTTCATTGCATCCTTCAAGAAGGAAATCTCTTTCTTTGAACTTCCTGTAATCAGAAAATCATCCACATACAAGACAATAATCATAAAAGAACCATGTATCAGCTTCAAATATGCATTAGGATCAGACTTGCATCGAACAAAACTCAATGATAGCAAAAATCCATCAATCTTGGCATACCAAGCCCTGGGGGCTTGCTTGAGACCATACAATGATTTCTTTAACCTACACACTAAATATGGATTAGAAACAAACCCTTTAGGTTTCTACATGTAAATATATTCAGTGAGATCTCCATTTAGGAAAGCACACTTCACATCCATGTAATGTATCTCCCACTGCTTCGAAGCTACAATGGCTAGAGCTAGCCTTATGGAGTCCATCTTTGCCACTTGTGCAAAGGTTTCATTGTAGTCAATACCATGTACTTGTGAGTAGCCCTTGGCTACAAATATTGCCTTATATTTTAAAGGTGAACCATCAACAGAAAACTTAGTCTTGAAAACCCACTTACATTGAACTAGCTTCCTCCCTGGGAGAAGATCAACCAATTTCCAAGTCTTGTCCTTCTGGAGCGAGCTGAATTCTTGTTTCATGGCTGTTTTCCACATTGTATCATATGCTGCATATTCATATGTATTTGGATCTGATTCAACCATCAGATAGCACTTCTTAGCAAATAGAGGATCTTTCACACAAAGGGCACTCTCAAACTGAGATTTGGTCCTCCTAGTGTCACTAAGATTTCCAGCTAGTTCCCCAGCTGCATGAATGGTATTTGCTGCCCATTTTGGTCTTGTAGGACTATTAGGATATGCAATAAAATCATAATTATCAGACATATCAGAATCAACAAACTCATTAGTCTCCCCACTTACAATCATGGGATCTAGTGGTGAAGAAGACTCTCCAACTTCAATTGCTACTAAAGGCTCTTCTTGGAACTGAACATTTATTTCAATGAAAGATTTTCTAGTGATTAAGTTGATAATATTGTACCCTTTTTAATATTCAAAATACCCAAAAAATAGGCACTCTTGGATTTGGGGCTGCAAAGCCTTCCTCTTTTCAGTTGGAATTCTAGCCCAAGCCTTTGAGCCAAAAATCCTGAAAGGAGTCACATCTGGCTTGTGCCCACTCCAAGCTTCAAAAGGATTCATACCATCAAGGTTATTATGAGGCATCCTATTCTATATGTAGGATGCATAATTTATATCCTCAGCCCAAAACTTTGGTGGCAAATTCTTAGCCTCCATCATGCAGGTTTCCATCTCCTTCGGTGATCTTTTCTTTCTCTCAACAACACCATTTTGCTGTGGTGTGTAAGGCATTGAATTCTCCCTATGAATACCTACATCTTTACAATACTGAATGAACTCAAACTTGAAATACTCACCACCATTGTCATATCTAAGGATCTTGAGTTTCCTCCTATACTGGTTTTCAACCAAGGCTCTAAAGACTTTCAAGAGGTCAAAAACTTCAGACTTATGCTCTAGGAAGTAAACCCAACAATAGCTAGAAAATTCATATATGAAGGTCAGTGCATACTTGGCTTAACCCATGGAAATATGAGGGAATGGACCATCAATGTCACTATGGATTATCTCAATAGGTGCAGAGGTTCTCTCATGACTAGCTTTCTCATACTTGTGCTCTGGGTGTTTTCCTAGGATACAACCTTGACAGACTCCTTTAGGAAAGTTGATCTTTGGTAACCCTATGACCATATATTTTTCACTCAAATCAGAAAGATACTTGTAGTTAATATGGCCAAATCTTTCATTCCAAAGATTTCTTTCTTCATTAGAATGAATTAGAAGAGTAGAGGGGTTTGATTAAGGTATAAAATGGGAAAATTTGTATGCCTTCGAAGTGTGATCTACAACACCTTTTGCTATGAATTTACCATTCGAAATCTCAGTGATTTCAAAATCATCAGAGGAGAAGATGACCTTATTTGGAGACCCAGTATGAGTCATCTGATACACTGACAAGAGATTAGAGGCAAGACCTGGAACATACAACAAATTATTGAACTTACCATGGTCAAGATCAATCCTTTCCTTCCCCAAACTGTCACTGAGAGAGTCATCTCCCAAAACTATTGGTGGACCTTTCGACATGTCAAGAGAGGAGAATATCTATTTTGTTGAAACCATATGTCTAGAAGCTCTAGAGTCTATGATGAAGCTAGGTGAGCTTGATGTGCCAACAACCAAGGAATCTCTCTCTCTGTCCTCTAAATTTGATCCTCCTTCCCTCTTCTTTGAGCAATCAGGAAGGGAGATGTTATTCTTCTCTAGGATTTGGGTCAATATGTCAATTTTATTTTTCATACAAGAGCTCTCAGGATGATAGACCTTACTATAGTATGCACACTTGCTCATTTCTCCTTTTCTCTTCTTCTTCTGGGAGTTATTCTTGGAACCTTGGGGCTCCTCTTGAGACTTGTTCTTGTCTCTATTTTGCTCAAGTGGCTTTTTATCTTTTCTCTTGATTTTTGAACTGACCCTTGAATCTCCAGCAACCAAATCTTGGTCTTTGGAAGGTTTTATGGTGCCCATCATCACCAACTTATCTTGTTCTTGTGTGAGGGATTCCATGAACTCTGCAAGCTTAGGCATCTTCCAGGCTCAAGCCGTCAACTTGGTGGCATGGAAGGTTGAAAAAAACACTAAATAGTCAGTACCAAGCTTAGAAAGTATGGCCAACACTAGTTTCTCTTCCTTTTTTTTGATTCCACACTGTTTCAACTGCAAAACAAGGGCCTTAAACTTGGAAAAGTAGAGTTGCAATGATTCGAAGCTACTGGGACTCAAGGAGATCAACTCATTATCAATGTGATGTACTCTCATCTCATTTGTGTTTCCAAAAATATATTCTATATTCTCCCACACTTCATTAGGTGATGTCAATCCATCAAGATGGAAGAGGAGGTCTCTTGAAATGCTCAGACACAAAAGACCATAGGCCTCATCCCTCTTGTTGTGCCATTTAATTTTCTCTGCAGCTGCATTGGGATCTCCTTCTATTGCCATAGTAAACCTATAGATACCTTTCACTCTCAAAAATATATCCATCTCATCTTTTCACTCAAATAAATTGAATGGAGTCAAGATGATCTTCTGAGATTGGTCCATAGCTCAGAAACTGTGCCCTTCAGTTAGCAGAATGTGCTCCCAGTCAAGATGTAAAACCTAAAATAAAAATAAGAAAGGAGAGAAATTGATCTATAAAGGCTTTGACACCATGTGTAAATTGAACCCAAGAGATAGAACAATTACACTCACAAAATTGCTAATCAAACATGCAAAATTCACACCAAAGGAGACTGAAATTGGAGCATAACACTAAACCATATTCAATAAGTGTAAAATATCCAAGCTTATGAAGTAATAGGATTCTGAAATATATAATTACATGAGAGATTCGAATGCATAAGGATGCCATTCGAAAAGGTCAAAAAACAGGCTTACTAAATCTAGTCAAATCCCCCATAGGTGCATAAAGCAGTTTCCAAATCCACCAAGATGCTCACAAATTGGCTATGTCAAGTAGGAAAGCTAAAGAGGGATGGAAAGAAAACTCATACATGCTTTTATTAGGAGAAGAGGAGGGAGTATGATGTGGGAAAAAAACAAGTCAACTACACCTAGGCCAGCTTTTCCTTTTGCCTTAAATCTCAATAAAACAGGCAGCTTTTTAGAAAAACTAGATATGCAATTTGGAGGATTTGGAATAAAGAAAACATGCTAAATATGGTTTCCATGATGTTTCCCAAGCTCTCCATGACTCAATTTTAGCATGTGTTGACTTCTAGGGCTTGTAGAAGGAAACTAGCATACAGTGGAATCTAGGAAACTAGGTAATAAGACAAAATAATTAAAAATTAATGTCTAAGGTAGGTAACTATGGGTTGATTATTATAACACACTCCTTATGGTGAGATTTTTTATGAAGCATTGGAGAAATTGGAAAAAATTCTGAAACGCTATGAACATACACACCTATCTTTGAGCACCGAAAAATTCCACATGATGATGAGTGAAGGTGTGGTCTTGGGACATTTTATCTCTACTGTAGGTATTCAGGTAGATCCAGCCAAGATAAAGGTAATATCAAATATTCCTATCACTAGGTTGCAGAAAGAGGTAACAAGATTTATTGGTCATGCTGGTTATTATAGGAACAAGGATGATTTTAAGGAACCATACTTATTTAAAAGTATATAAATATTGGCGAATCTTACCAATTCCTAAAACGCCAACTATAAAATGTTTGGCGATTTTTTTCAAAAAATATTTTAATTTTCAAGGATTTTATATCATTTATATAATAATTTGGCGATTTTTAGGGTGAAAAAAGTTTACCCCATCAAAATTGGGAGAAACAGGGCTTCAAAAAATGCAAAATGGTGAATCTTTTTTTGGACAAAAACATGGAAAAATAGCCCATTGGGATAAATTTCGCCCCTAAATTTATCCTTGTATAGGAGATTCCTAGAATTTTTTTCCAAGTTGGCATCTCCCTTATTTACTTTACTTATGAAAGATTCCCAATTTAAGTGGATAGATGCATGAAAAGCAACATGTTAAGAACTAAAGAAGAGTCTATCTACAACACCCATCTTGAGGGGGGCTAATTAGGCCCTGCCTTTTCATTTTTCCTCTTACACTTCAGACACAACCATTGGAGCAGTGATGGGAAAGTAGGAAGGTCAAAACATGTACGCTATATATTATGTTTGTAAGAATCCGTCTCCTGCTCAACTGAACTACATGGTAACATAGAAGGAATTCCTTGATATCATTTATTCCATCAATAATTTTAGACATTACATTACTAGATACACTACATTTGTACATACTAACCACTCAACAATTAGATATTTGATGAAAAAAACTGTTACTAATGCTAGAGTGACTAGGTGTTTTTTGTTACTCCAGGAATTTGACATCACTATTATTGACAGACCAGGGAAGGAGAATGTAGTTACAGATTTTCTATCTCGGATGACTAATAACGATGTTGATACACCAGTTGAATATTCTTTCCTCGATGAATATTTATTTGCAATCTCCACCTTTTCCCCATGGTACGCTGGCATTGCCAATTACTTGGTTGCAGGTAGACTTCCATTGCACTTATCCAAATGAGAAAAGATGAGATTTATACAACAAATTGCGAGGTACTATTGGATTTAAGGACACCTCTTTTACACATGACCTGATTTGGAAATAAGGCGGTTTGTGAGAGATGATGAAATCCACGGTATTTTGAAAGACATCCATCATGAGCCCCGTTGGGGGATTTTTCCCGATAAGAGGAATGACCATAAAGTGTTGAGGATGGGTTATTTTTAGCCAACTATATATCAGGATGCAAGAAAATATGTTCAGGCCTGTGACAACTGCCAAAGAATGGGCCATCCAAACACACTAGAAGAGATGCCACTTTAGCCACAGTTGGTGGTTGAACCCTTTGATAGATGGGCTCTATATTTTGTGGGTCCTATAAACCCTCCATCAAGAAAAAAAATTTACATTCTTTTTTGCACCGATTATATGACCAAGTGGGTAGAAGTTGTGGCCTTGGTAAAGGCCAATGATCATGCTATAATAGACCTTTTATATGCAGAGATCTTCACCTGCTTTGGAGTATGCAGGGAAATTATGATAGGAGGAGGGCCACAGTTTGTATCCCAAAATATGGAGGCCCTATTGCAAAAGTATCGCATTCAGCACCAAGTCATTTCTTCATATCATCCACGGGCCAATGGGGAAGTGGAAAGCACAAAAAAGGTGACCGAGTCAATCCTCACAAAAATAGTGAAGAGTCCTCGTAAGGATTGGGCTGATAGGATTTTGAAAGCATTATGGACCTATCGTACAACATTGCACAACACTACAGGATTCTCCCCCTACGAACTGGTGTACGACAAGAGTGCTCATTAGAGGAAATTTCAACTAAAAATGGACCTTTTAACTTTCATTCAAATTCCATGTCATCCTGTGTTAGCCAATGAAATTGCTTTAAATTTGAAATATCGTATAGGTCTTAAACACCTTTTTAATATAAATTTGGGGATAGGTATCCTAAAAAAAAACTACTTTTTTTGTTTGTATTTTTTACATATATCCCTGTGTTTTACTCAAATTTCGATCGGGAGAGCTCATTGGATGAGGAATTAAATTCTGCATCCAACCAATACCCACTCGGCATACTTTTGACATCATCATCACGTTTTTTTAGGTATTTCTTGTTTTTGGGGTAGAAGGGTCCATCAAAAGTCTGCCGAGTGGGTACTTTTTGGATGCGGAATTTAATTCCACATCCAACAAGCTCTTCTGATCTAAATTTGAGTAAAAACATGGGGAGATCTGTCAAAAAGNTTCTTCCTCCAAAATTAATAAATATTATTTTATTATTTTAACTATTATTTTATTAATTTTTTTTAGAAGGCCCATTTTGAGTTGAAATTTCCTCTAATGATTTTTTCTATTAAATTTGAAATTAAAACTTTGAGAACAACCATGGAGCAAAACCTGGTTTTAATGGAGGCCCAAAAAAACTGGCTAAATCAACTGAATGAACTAGATGAAAAATGCACTATTGTTGTAAATCATACAACTTTAATTCAACAACAACGCTCCAAATGGCATGATAGATTCATCAAGAAG
Source organism: Pseudotsuga menziesii (assembly GCA_001517045.1). Classification (NCBI taxonomy): domain Eukaryota; kingdom Viridiplantae; phylum Streptophyta; class Pinopsida; order Pinales; family Pinaceae; genus Pseudotsuga; species Pseudotsuga menziesii. The sequence goes on along the minus strand of LPNX011209027.1, from coordinate 84,061 downwards.
AAGATGTTTTGTGAAGAAGATTGGGCTTTAGTGTATGATTCACGGTTTAAAATGGATTTTAAAGGAAATATATGCATGAGATGGCTATGACCTTACAAGATAGATCAGGTATTTGACAATGGGACCATTTGTTTGACAACCATTGATGAAAATCATACACCTTTTATTGCTAATGGTCATCGATTACGACTTCATCATAAACTGATCTCAAAGGATGCATTTATTTCCCATGTCACAACTGATCTAGACTGTCAACTGGTATAGGAGAAGGGTTCTTCCCTTGTTTCTTAAACTTTTTAAGTCTACTGCAAATTCCACAAAATCTGTATATAAATAAATAGTTTAATTTTCTCTATGTAATTTTTTTTCTTTTTTCTTTTCTTTTCGCTATGTTTGGGTGTGTTTTTCTGAGAATTGTGAATAGGTATTCGTGAGAAGGTTCAAGAAACAAAAGCAGTTGCAATGGGCCAAGAAATTGAAGAACCATGGGAGATCCTTATTTAATGATATGACTCCTTGAAAGAATGTGTGGATAAGATTGCATATCTTTGACGAGAAATTTATTTTTACTGAGACGTGCCAAAAAAATTTAAGTGGAAAATCTGTTACATTGCTTAGCCTTTATCTACTGCAACTTTGCTATTTTTGGCTGAACCCCACTGTAACTCCCCTATTTTTTCCAAAATTTCATTGCAACATCGCTAATTTTTCCGCCATTTTTGGCCAAATTCTGCTGCAGCACTGCTAATTTTTCTACCATTTTTGGCCAATTTCCGCTGCAACACCATTAATTTTCCTGTCTCTTTTGGTTGATTTCCATTGCAACAATGCTAATTTTTCCATCGTTTTTGGCTGAACTCTGCTGCAACACCGCTAATTTTCTGTTGTTTTTTACCGTTTTGTGTGGTAACTCTACTATTTTTTTGCCAAATTTTCCGTCGGTATTGTGTTGGAAATATAACAGAAAATTCAGTGCATTTGGGGAGGATGTCCAGCTGAATCTCAATGTTTCATGATGATATATTTTACACTCTATCCATGCGTTCAGGAAATCAATGTTGTTACAGACTCCCTCCGCCTGATTAATGATTGATGAAAAATTATCCTTAATTGCGCGTGTAAAATCATCTCCCGCATGATTAGTTGGCATTGAAACTTCAGATCATACCGAGGAATTAATGGCTCAAGTGGCAATGACTAGGTATGAATTCTGATTACAAGTATAATTAAGTGTGAAATTATTTAGAAGTAATGATTATGCCTTTTTGACCCCTGATAGTACTCCATAATTAGTTAACATTCCTTTCAAATCATCTCGCCTATACTTTCAAACAAATTTTCACCCTATCTCCAATAATCTACAACACATCCTGTTTCTAATTTCACCGAGAACTTCAAAACATGCATACAAACCCCTACTATCTGATAATATATCCAACTGCTACAAATTGAATGACTTTTTCTTCTAGTTACTATACATGTCTATCACATCCAGTGAAGATAATTATGGGTCCTCTAATTAGGTATGAACCTAGCAATCTAGACGTTCTATCTGCAAATAGAGAGGTCTATGACATTTTTTCGAAAGCTCGATGGATTGGTTATTTCCAGAAATTGAACAGATTTTGTGAGGAAATAACACTCCAATTTGCTATGAAACTAAATGGAGAATACTCAGAAATAAGATGATGGAAAGGATAGAAAATGTTGATGGAGGAGAAAAGAAACATAATGTAAAATGTATAAGTAATCAATATGAAGAAGATGATTTACATAATAGGTTCCCCGTCAATTTATATTGTAATTGGGGAAGAGAAGTGACTTTTCAAGTCACCTCTTAGTTAAATTGTATTAATTAACCTAGCTTGATATTTAATTTGGCATTTGTTACATTTCCTCCCCCTTAAGGGAAGCTTTGTCTTCAAAGCTTAATTGACAGTAATGATTACGTGAACTAATGCAATGTCTCTGATGTGGATATCTATATGGGTTGTTAATTGCAGGTTTTTTCACTGGTTCTATTTTGATTATGTATTCATTTTTTCCATTTGGTGGGAGCTCCTTAGGTAACTCTTGATACATATTGCAATGTTTTTGAATCAACTCTTGTATCTCTACTTGTTTTCTCATATCTCCTTCTCTTGTTAGAATCTCCATTTCTTAACATTCAGGTCTGTACATTGGTGTGTCTTTCCAATGTAGCTTTTCCATCTGATGTGATGAAACCAGTTGTGTCAGAGGTGGTTGGAAACTGTATAATTTGTGTCTTTTCCCAAACACATGGAATTCAATAAAATGTTCTTGGTGATTTTCAGAGTATGTAGCCAAGGTTTGTAACCATTATATTCCTAATACTGCATCAACTCCTCCTAGTGGTACCACAAAGAAATCTGATTCTAAGTTATACTCTGGCATTTGTAACTTAACCTTGTGACATTTTACCACATTGTCAATCTTCTTGCCAGCTTCTACCATAACCTTCATGTTAGGTACTGGATGAATAAATAGGTTAAATACTTTAGCAAGGTTGACATTAACGAAGTTATGGGTGCTTCCAGATTCGATGAGAACTGTGACGTTATTATTTTTTATATGTCCTTTAATCTTCAATGTTTGCGGATGGAAATTATGGTAATAGCGGCTAATGAGATTTGTGGGGAGTCGTCCTTGATTCCTAGGTGGTATTCTTGTTGGCTATTTGCATCATTCTCAATTGGTTCCTTGACTTCCAACTCTGCTTCATAGGCATATAATTTATTTTGTAGGAATCTATGTTTAAGATCCCATTTGTCTCCACAGAACTTACATTTCCATTCCTTTATTCTTTGGGCATCTAAACTGGGTTTTATTCCTTCCCTAAGTTGAGGTGGTGTATATCTTGGATTTCTTATGTATGATAATAGGAGGGGGTTCTTTTTGGAGTCGTCTTGGTCAATATTTGTATGAACGGATTTGCTTTCAATAATGCTATCCTTACTTCATGCTTCCTCCATGGTAGAGATGTTGTGTAACTCTAGTTCATCATGAATGTGTTGTTTTAGACCATGTATGTAGGTCTGTAGTCATTGGTCATCGGTTAAATATGGAACTCGAGCTGACAATGCTTCCCATTCACAGGTGTACTCATCGACACTATTTTTTTGTTGTAACCTTGTGATTTTGGCAAAGAATTCTTTTTCTTCAACGCATTGGAATCTTTTAATGAGGTCATTTTTGAAGCTCATCCAGTTGTGATTACATATTCTTGTAGTATTCTTCCACCATAAGTACCAGTTGTAAGCGCTGCCTTCTAGATGCATGGAGGCATATTTAATTTTCTCGTCATCGTAATGGATGTTGTGGATATCTAGGTATTCCTCAGCTTTGTTAATCCATGCTATGCATTGTCAGTCGTCCCCATCATATTTGGGTAACTCGACTTTTACCCATGTTTGGCATCCTTCTGTATATGATTTTGAGGACGACATGTTGAATAGAGGATTTGACTGCTCCAGAGTTCTGGGAGAGTTTGGTTGCGGGTCATTCATCATTTGTAATCTGTCCAAGATTGCAGTTAAAACTGCCTGATTTTTCTTTTGGTCTTCTTGTAGAGTGAGGAAGTTGTTCTCTATTCGTGACATAAATTGTGTCCAATTTGATGTCAAATTGTCACTCATTTGTTTATTTTTGCGTGGAGTTCCTCGTATTTCTTGTTAATTTTCTCATTAAATTGATTGAACCAAGCATCCATTGATCTGGTGATTGCTGGAATTTTCTCGCCGCTGAACATGGATTTATTTTTATTCAATGTATGATGCCAAGTCACCATGATTTTTTTTAATTAATTATAATAATAATAATTATTATTATATAGTTTTTTATTAATAATAATAGTAATAAGTATTACCTAAATTAATAAATATCATTAATATTAAAATTTTATTACTAAAAAAAGGGGGATTACCCAACCGTCACATATAGAATGGGTGAGTGATGGTAAGAACAAGAAATATGAAAGTGTCCAAGATTTGAGTGAATGGAATGACAAGAAATATGAAGGTGTAAGGATGAGGTAATGAAGTGTGTAGTGAAGCATTGTGTGATGGTAATGAAGCGTTGAGTGAAGGGAATGACGGGACAAGGTAAATGATGCATAGACCATGGAAATGGGTGCGTTGGTGGGTAGAGGGAGCGACTGTTGGGAGTGGTAGATAGTGTCGTTCAATATTGGGGATGGAAGGAAGGGTGAGTGGATGGTAGGAGGGCGAGTAGAGCAGGAGCCGTGGGAGGCATGGGAGGAAGGTGGGGGAAGGAGCCAGCGGAGAGGGGTGGAAAGCGGTGAAGGGTGGAGAATGGTGCACGACGGAAGGTGGTAGAGAGGAGACGTGGATTGAGCAGCAATGAGAGAGGATGAATGGAGGGTGAGGAAGGGCGCGAGGTCAGGATGTTGGAAGGGATAAGGCACGGGAGGGTGGATGTAGCAGTAGGAAGTGGGTGTGGGTGGAAAACAGCGGGGAAGGAGCAATGAGTGGGAAAAAGTAGGTGCAGCAGAGAGAGAGGAAACAATGGTTGCAGCATGGAGCAATGGGAAAGTGACGGAGTGATTAAGGGTGGTGGGCAGGTGCTGAGAGCTGAAAAGCTCCAATACCAATGGAAAGGATAGAAAATGTTGATGGAGGAGAAAAGAAATGTAATGTAAAATGTATAAGTAATAATTATGAAGAAGATGATTTACATAATAGGTGCCCCAGTAATTTATACCATAATTGGGGAAGGGAGCTGACTTTTCAAGTCACCTTTTAGTTAAATTTCATTAATTAACCTAGCTTGATATTTAATTTGGTATTTGTTACACATGATTAAGCATAGATGCATCGGAGCGAGCCATAGCAGAGGTCACAAAACTGCCTCAGACTTGAGAATGCTGGTTTACAAGGAAAAGGCACAATTTGAGAGAAGCTGAATAATTTTTAGCACCAAAAGAGAAAGTGTAGAGAAGGGCTAGAGGAGTGTCATTGGAGACATTGCCCAGACCATGGGACCAAGTCACGATATTCTCAGAAAAGGTACATTACCTGTGAGGTGAGATATAAGGTTGTTTACATTTATGAATTTGTCTTACTGTCTCATTTATGACATCACAAAATGATCAATATGTCATTTTATCTATCACAAATCTTACAAAACATGGCACATTATGCTAAGATCTCCAGACACCCACTCTCTTCTCTCACAAATCATGGGTTGATCAAATTGTTGGTACAAATATGTTTGGTATAACATAATTTAACATGGAAACAATTTATTGGAGCTACAATGCATTAGCAACATGCAGTAGCACACATTGGAGATAGAGGAGTTGAACAGAGATCCTCAGATTCAGCTGGGGGGAGGGATGATGAATTGGAAGAGACTGAAGATAAACAAGAGGAAAATTCAGGGGGAGTTGCAGCATCAAGTATCCCTATGGAGGGTGTTTTGGAGCAACAAAAGAAAAATAATAAGAGGTAGCATAAGAAATAGAATGAGGAACAACTACAAAAGTAGTGGCAGTGGAAGCTGGAGCTGTGAATTTGGCTGGGGATGAAGGAGTGGCTATAGAAACTAAAGAAACAAGGCCTCAGGTGGTTGATATTGAAAGCTCCTATAATTGAGTAGGAGGTTCCTTTATCAGGTACCTCCACCCTTCTCACACCAAACAAGAAGAGGAAAATATCAAGTGTTGGAGGAGAATCATCCAGGAGGAGGATAACTAGGGCTTCCTATACAACATAAGTGGTAAGCATTGAGATCCCCATTTTTCCATTGAAACACAAGAACCAGTGGGTGTTTTATGTAATACTACCACTGCAACACAAGAACCTGCTTAAAGACAAGGAGAATCATCCAGAAGAGGAAGACCAAGGGCTCTTGGGACAACAAAAGTGGTAAGTACTGAAATTTCTATGATACCTACTGAAACAAAAGAATCAGTGAGTAATTCACTAATGGATGCCACTAATACACAAGAACCTATTGGAACTAGAAGGATAAGAACCAGGGCCTCCTGGGAAGCTGAAAGGACAATGATTGAGATTCCCATTTTAACACCTAGGGTACCCACTGAAACACAAAACTAGTGGGAAATTCACCTATGGTGGCCACTACTACCCAAGAACTTGTGCATCACTAATTAGAAATGTTGAAATATGAAACTGAATTGGTGAGGGAAGATGATTGAGAACTCAGGGAAGAATTGGAAAGGTAGAAGGAGGTAAGAAAGAAGCAAGCAACACAAGGCCTAGACACTTTGGCTGAAGCTGCTACTCGGTTGGAAGATCCACATTCCAGCTAGGAAAAAGAAGAGCTTATATGTCTTGAATGTGGAGTCTTGTTTAAATGGGAAGGATATAAAGTTTATAAAATGGAAATAGAAGATTGGATATTGGCACATTTAGGCCAAAGAGGAAATGTGACACAGAGTGAGGAGCCAACAGAAGAAACAAGGTTGTAAGAAAATTTGGTTCCTGAGCAGGAGGTATAGGTAGATGAGGCACTACAGCCTCAATATTCATAAAAGAATGAATTGCTTCCTTCTGGAAGCAGTTCTGGGGAATTTAAGTCACTTCCATACCAGAAGAAGAAGTATGGTGACACAAAGATTGTGCAATTGCGGATTGAACAGGAGCAATAGTTGGCTGACACAGAGATTGTGTAGGAGCAACAGTCACCTGACACAGAGATTGTGCAAGAAGGAACCCAGCATCCTAATGACGTAGAAATTGACCTGAAATTGCTACACAAGAACCTGTGTCCTCAAAATTAGTTTTTTAAACTGCTACGATGGAATTGAAAGGATAAACCACTCTTACACAAGAACTAGGGCTTGTGAAAATATTTGTTGAAACGACAGTCCAGACTGAAACTGATGAAACACATGAAATGGAAGTTCAGAATGAGGATGAAAATGTTGAATGTAGGAAGTATTAGTTTATACTGAGGAGGAGGAAGCATTGGACCATATTCTATAGGTTGAAACAAAATAAGCAATAACTCAGGTGGAGACTACAGAGATTCAGGAGACAGAAGAGGTAACCCTTATAAAGATTGAAGCAAGAAAATGGAAGTGTCATGCAAACCAACTTGAGAAAGGTATGATTTCCCTTATTGATCATAAGAAGGTCATTCAATAATTAAGGGAACAATGGGCTAAGAATATTTTGTTCCAAAAAATTCTATGGGAAGAGATGAGGGAGAAGCTAAAAGAGATAAAGAAATATCAGTCTACGGAGAAGAATAAAGAACAGATGCTCACTTTAACTCATGAGTTATTGAGTTATAGATCCCCCTCCCCATCCTACCCTGTATTTTTATTTGAGCATATGATTTTGTTCCAGATCAAGGCTTTGAAGGAAGGAATACCCTAGCAGATTGTGGCATCTTATCAATTTTTGGAAACCTTTACCTAGAGTGAATTATCTAAGCAGAATTTGTTGTGTGAATTATATATGCATGATAGGGCATGAATAATTGATACTCAGGCTAACCCAGTTACCCATATTGGGGAATTTCATTTAAGATCATTTTCTTATTTTATCAATAATCATGTGTATTATTTGAGTGCCTCATAGAATATCAATAGAAATGAAGATAGCTCCACCTTATGGATTGGGGGAGAACCTAGGGCCCCTCTCTTTGTGATTGCTAGGCATAAGAGAAACCTTACATTTCCAGTTAAATTCCAGTAGTTGGTTGAATTTCAACAACATGTTATCTCTACTTGTGTCGATATGATCTCTCATCAAAATGACATTTCTCTACAAGAAAGCGGCCAAAGATGGGAATGTTCTCCTATATATCTAAGGGAAAAAGATCCATTTTTTTTTACAATTTTGAATATGCATTGTCTATAGTACCTGGCTATATTAAATGTATGGAGTCTTGTGGCCTGAGCTGGTTGGGTCTAAGGTTTAGATTTCCTCTTATTTCATGTCCAGATAGGAACTATAAGGGAATCTACAATATGACCAAGAAAGCTGAGAGAGACTATTGGAGTACTCTAATTATGAGCAATGGGTTTTTGCAACTAGAGGAGGAACCATAACCCTCATTTAACCTCACCAATTTTCATACAAGGAGTCTTGAGAATGTTTCAGACTCAGACTAGTTCAAGTTGTTGCATGAGGACATGCAATCAGATAGCTGGGGGAAGATGTTGGGTCCTAGATTTACCCCTTTTTCCATACTCTATTCCATCCTTTTCCCCTATTTTTACCCCCATTTTGCAGTAGAATATTTATCCTTATCATACAAATAAGAATAAATATATCAGGTATAAATCATTATTTATTATTTCATTTTATTCTTTGTTTTATTTATAACCATGGATTTTACCTCTCGTTGTGTTGATCTATCCATGCTTTGAAAGAAATATTCATAATCACAAGTAGCACAATAACAATAGTTTGTGATATCCAGGTTTTGCAACTGCAAAAACTCGTCATATATGGAAGTTAGTCCTGCTTGGCATTATCTAGTCGGATATGCTTTCATAGTTGCAACTGAAACTCCTCGACAATATTCCACAAGTTGTTGTGCATGTTAGTTCATGGAACATCTTGAAGTAAAAGCTTATTTATTCCCGAGTTGATTTTGTGTAATGATTGCCATAGTTGTAACTGTCTCCATGATTTGGCATCCTGAAGATCAAACTTCTTCATGGTTGCCCAAAATTGTTGTAATAGATTAACTTTGTTCTTGTATAAGTATACACAAGTAGGGAGAGACAAGGGTTCATGTCATTCACAAGTTGTAAGAGACACAAAAGAGTTCCTATGACTGTAACTGTAATTCTTATATTAATAAAAGAGTGACAATTCTAATGATTGCCATAGTTGTAACTGTCTCCATGATTTGGAATCCTGAAGATCAAACTTCTTCATGGCTGCCCAAAATTGTTGTAACAGATTAACTTTGTTCTTGTATAAGTATACACAGGTAGGGAGAGACAAGGGTTCATGTCATTCACAATTTGTAAGAGACACAAAAGAGTTCCTATGACTGTAACTACAATTCTTATATTAATAAAAGAGTGACAATTCTAATTATTTATCTGCTGCAGCCTTTGTGAGCTTTCAAGAACATCTATGTTTTAAGGCCAGGGCCCACCCGCCTTCTAAAGAGTTGTTGGTAGTTTATATGTTGTAGTTTATTTTATTTCTATTTAAGTGTGAAATTTAAGTTTGATATATCTTCATGGTTAGATTCAACTGCATTTGTTCAATGATCACATCTATTTGTTTTTCTTTGGTTTGTTGTAGGTGATTTGGTGAGAGAGTTGACTATGTACGTATTCTTTCCTTTTATGTGGAAGTGTGTAGTAGATCTTACAAACTTTCTCATCCCCTGTGTGTGTACACTATTTATCTTTCAAGAATTTTCCTAATTAGATAATTCCTTTTCTTTGATGAATTTTCTGTTTGATTAATTAGTAGAGATATTTCTGATTTAGTAAATTAGACTTTCATTTCCTGCAAAAGTAATTCTAGGTGAATTAATCTTTAGATCATAAACCTTCAGATTAGTATCATAGGAAATAGAATTTCTTTCCAATTCTTAGACGGGTAATGTTACTTTGATTTCTTACAGGGAGCTAAGTTGGTTGAACAATAATTAGAACTAAGTGACTTTCATTTTACTTATCAACTATTGAACATGTCTATGCATATACTTTTCTAATTTCCTTTGAAATAAAAGACTTTCCTGGGTTGACAATTAAATATTGAACACTCTTCCTATTAAGTAATTAATGAGTATACTAAGAATGTCCAACATTCCTTCGGTCTCCATAGTAGTTGAAGAATGAGCACTGCATGACACTGATCAAGGAGTAAAATGTATGTGCAAATCAAGACCACTTGAAACCTTTGTATATTTACTTGGATGTGGGTATACAAGTGAGGAAGTTAGAGAGTCAATGAATGCCGACTATATGCTCAAAAAATACAATGTTGTTTAGAACACCGAGGAGGATTTTTAATTTCCACCATCTGACCGATGACAAGAGACAGAAAAACATGAAGCTCATGCTCAAATCCCAGACCAACGGGGTGACATGGTACAAGGTGCAGTTCAAGTAGAAAATTAGGTATCCTGGTATTTTTTATTGTGGAGGCTTAGATTATATGGAGATACTACATGTTTTTACTCACTTTTGTGGGAGGTTAGTAGCGAGCACAATGAACTGTGAGAGGATAGAAACAAGGTGTTCTAGTAGTTTTTTGTGTTTGAATATTTCTGTCAATCAGCTGATATTGAATCTATTAGTTTTTGTCGAAAATGGGGGGAGCATAAGTATAATAGGGTGGAGAAGGGGTAGATGATGAAGAATTAGTAAATTACAACATCAGAACCATAGTTTGGGTGAGGAGAAAAAATGGGTCATGGTGGCCTTAGAGAATTCTTGGCATGAATGATCTCTCTATCTCTCATCTAATGTTTGCTCAATCTAGAAAGTATGCCAAGATTCTTGGAAGGTAATATGCTAGCATGCCAGTTTCCCCTTCATTTATTACTTATTTATTTATTGATATGTCATGAAGTCTCGCTATAATGGGATCCTAGTTCCATGTTAATATGAGACAATACAATAGATATTACACTTAAGAATGTCTATCTTTGGATCACCTCACTTATAGGTAGTGGTATGAGATATCCGGTCTTACCTAATTATGTAGTGAGAGTGAGTGGATCATGATTTTAGGTTGGGTAGAAAGGGGATAACGCCATTTCCCTTAGCTAGTGGCTAGAACCACTCCATCCCAATAGTAGGAATTGGGGGTTGGTTGTCCACTGGAAGAACGACTTCCAATAGAGAGAGGAAGGAAGGAGGTGATTATATTAGTGAATGAAGAGCAAGGGGATATAATAGGTGCAAACTTGATGCTTCCAAACCAAATAATCATAAGTAATGGGTGAAACAATAAAGATAATGGGAATCTAGTTATAGGATATAATATGAGACAATACATTATATTTTACACTTGATATTTATGGATGAAATTACAAATAAGGCAGGGATGGATGCATTTCCCACCCATTTCTAGTGCAATCCTCACACTCTTTAACTAAGAATTTCCCTGTGGTAAATATTGTCATTCCTGCATATCTTTCTTTCACTGTTGTTGATGTGTTGAACCAAATTTTTAAAGTGTAATGGACATCAATAGAAATTTAAACCATATCTATTCTATTGTATATTCATAAAGGAATTATAATCCATACTCAATAAAAATTCCAGATAAAAAAAAAATACCAACCAGCAAACCATGAACACCATCAGACTGTGCCACCGTAGGAATCAAGGGATGAAAAAAACAGAGGAAGAAAAAATAAAGTAGAAGGGAGGATGTTCTGAGATAGTGCCCTCATTTTCCTCCATAAACTTCATCATTTTATCCTCCTAATGAACACCGTATTTATATTAAGAATTATCCTTCGAGTTATGTTCACAAAAAAAATGTGAGTGAAAGGGACTATGTTAAAGTTTCTCCTCATAGCTGGTATCTTATTCATCGTTGCTTTAAGATATAAATTCTGCATGTATATTTTCCCATTGAGCCTATCCATTGAAACTTTTGAGTCTCCATAGACCTGGAAACTACTTACATTCTTGTCAAAGATTCATATGAAAAGGGTTTCTAGGGCTGATAGCTCAGCCTAGTTATTGGCCCCTTCTCCAAAACCCAATGAGAAAGAGATATAATGAGAGAAACTAAATTAAAGATAACCCTTGCCCCACATTTATTTTTATTTTCTAGGGAAGCACCATAAAATAGGTTCCATGGGAAATAATCATCAATTACCAAATGATAAATTTGGTGCTTTTGCCTCTCCTTCACATTATCAATGTTTTCCTCATAAAATAATTTTAGTCTGGAATATAGTTTTTTTTTGAAAGAATGAGGCATTTTGGAAACTAATCTAATTACTAACCTCCATATATACTAGCAAACAACAATTGGGAAAGAGATGTTTTTATATACCTTCTTATCCACATAGAAGGTTTTGAAGGCTTCTAATAAGGAGTTTCATTCCCATTTACCTGTGTCATTCAGCAACTTTAAATATTTTTCCCATACTTACTTCATGTAATGACATCCCATAAGTAGGTATTCATAGTTTTTCTCATGTTCTTGGTACAACATACATATATGCTTATCTTATCTATAATATCCCTTGTTTTTCCCTTTTTTTCAATATATGCATATACATGCATACATACATACATACATACATACATACATACATATATTCTATTATTGAAATAATTCCCCCAACCCTCTCACACTTAAGTGAAGAATGAGGCTAGTACCTTGCCAATGACATTTACTTCATTTGCTCTCTCTTCCTTAGGTTTTATACAAAGGGATTAATTGTTGGTGGAAATAGTGGTTGATGACCCCTTAAGGATTTGTGAAAATGGAAATCACGAAATCCTTGAAAATTATGCCTTAGTGGAAAGGGTTGAAGAAATTAAGCTATCCCTCGGGGATTTATTATTGGAAACATTAGCATCCCACCTCCACAACTAATTAAGAGTGAGATTGTTGGAACTGGGCACCTAACAACCCTTATAGATGCACCTACAAGTAATGACCTGTAACACCCAGGTTTTGACCCCATTTGCATGATGTATATAATGTAATTGATTGTGGTGAGGAGCTAAAAGAAAAATCCCCACCATCAATTTGGTTGTGTATGTTTCAGCAATAGGGATAGTTGCCGATGGTATATCATGATATCCGGCACATTATAGTTTGGAATCATGTAAATACACACATCAATTAAACTAAACCTACAGCTAGCTACGACGGTGCAACGTTAAAATGAAAAGGGCATGATTCGAAAGGATAAGGGTGGGGGATGTCAAACCTTGGACTATGGGGGGGGAGTCCATGTATTACCACCCTGTTTGATTTTCCCAACTTCCCTTGTCTCATCCAACCACTTTTTTTAATGTTCTGCTGAGTTGTTGAGGCATTTTAATTGCTGGAAGTAGAGGGTGGCAGGACTGTCAGTCTTTGCCACATGCTCACTCCACCAGTCCTCTCTCCACCTTCACGTGGATAAGTGAACCATTACTATGCCTCTATCTAGGATTTTTGGGGTTCACTCTCACGTAGGGACATGCAGGGGGGCGGTTCATCTTCCTCACGCAAAGACAAGTTAAGAATGGGTTCGTTTTCCCTCTCTCACACTGTTTGTCGGTCTGTGGTGGTGTTCCTTCCATTCACGCAAGATTCGGTTTTCCTTTGGCATTATTGAGTTGTGTATTATTTTCCATCCTTTGTGGTCGATCGTGAGCTGTAGATCGTTGTGTTTTCTTCCATGTTTTTCTTGGGCTATGTCTTTTCCTTTGCACACAGGTTGAGATTTTGTTCTTTTCCCCTTTTCTGCCTGTGTAAGTTCTCTAGCCATTACATTGGGGGATTGTGTGTGCTGTGGGCTCTTGGATATTGGTTGGCTGTTGATTGCCACATCCGTTGGCTAAGTTTTCCCATGTCTATGTTGGGAGTTCTACTTCTGCCCCTGTTTTGAGATTGTGTAATGTTTCCATCGTTTCATTGGGAGTTTGTGGCTGTTGATGTACCCTGTTTTTGGGTTGCTGCTGAGTTGTTTTGGCCATGCTAGGGCCAAGAAAAACTATGAGTTGTCTTGTGGGATTGAGCTGTGTTTCACTTTTGTTTGGGATTGTCACCCGGTTGTCTTTTCCTTCTTCACAGAGCTGTGAATGGGTTGTTTTGCTGCGGTATGCAATTGTTGGTCTTCGGACTGTTGAGAGTGGGATTAGAAGTTGGGTATGCTTGAGAAGATTGGTGTTGAGGCCACCATCTTAGCATTTATCCTTTCCTAGCTCCTTGACGACCTGGTAAAAACCCTACTGTGTGGGTTTGGCTGATTGGAAAACCTTGGCTATGTGTAAGCCTGCATTGACCCTTATTCCTTGAGGAATCATGCCTAGCTTGGGGGTGGCAATGTTACTGAGAGATTGATGAGCACACTGGCCTATGGTTGGGTGGAACGTTGCAGCGACATAGCTAGTTGCGGGGCGAGTTCTTCATCAAAAGATAAATGCTCCTAACTATTTCATCTCTGCAATTCTATCTACTATTTCATGAATTATGATGAACATGTTGAATGCTGGAATGTGTATGTTGCTTCCACTGAATGTTGAGTAACTATGTATCCTTGTATGATGGGTTATGCATATTGGTATCTATTATGTTTAATATTTTTAATAACAACATTTATCCTTGTTCATGTTCATGGGGCTGTTTGCCTATTTGTTTGGTGTTAGTAGCATCCTCTTCATCGGTCGGAGGGTAAGGGATGTTACAGAGTGGTATCAAAGCTCAAGGTTGCAACAGTGGGCCTCTATGAGCCAAGAAGGAGCAACTGACAGAGGGTAGAATTACCTTCTATGTCCAGCAGAACAGTAGTAGACAAAGAGTTCCAAAATTTTCTAAGTGTTGAGACCATCGGATCGTCGGAGAACTTAGTTGGAAGCCCCCTTCGATACAGACCATGGTGGCGGCGAGAAATAGAGGAAGTCGGAGCCGATAAAGTGGGAGAAAGATAATGAATACTGAGAAAACATCGGCACATTTAGAAGGAAGCACTTTCGATGCTGTCGATAGAAAACAGTGGAAGATGGAGCCGCAGTTGTGGAGGGAATTAGTCGAAGGACATCGATATGCTGGCAAAACTTAGTTGATTGAGCAGCGAAGTTTAGGTAATGGGAGCACTGACACGACAGCAGGAAAGAGGTGAAAGTGCTGAGGAGAAAGAAGGATTTTTCGCCGAAATTCTCTTAAGTGTTAAAGACATCAGTAAAACTTTGTCGTTTAAATCATCGATGTGGCAGTAGACGTCAGCAGAAAATAGATGTTCAGGGTGCCAATATGTCGGTGGAAGAAAGTATAAAGGGGAAAATTTCAAAATTTCCTCTAAGTATGGAAACCGTCGATGAAATTTAGTTGTTTGAGCACCCGACACGGTGGCAAGTATCAGAGAAAAATAGAAGATGAGGTTACCAATGCATCGGCAGAAGAGAAGAGAAGGTTTCAACATAAATTAGTTGAGGGCAGAGCCACAGTTTTGGCAGAGATCTCCCGAAGATCACCAAAATGTCAGTGAAGGTTAGACGATTGAGCAGCCGATGCGGCGGCGGAAGGAAGAAGAAAAATTTCTGAAATTTTTTCTAAGTATAGAAAATTTCAGAAAACTTCAGAGGATTGGATCGCTGACATGTCAGAGAAAATTAGAGGATCAGTCCCCAAATACGTCGGAAGCTTAGAGAACTAGCTGTCCGACAGGTAGAGGATTTGATCGCCGATGATAGATTTTGCAACATAGATAAAGGACTCGGAAGCTTAGATGGATGGTGATCCGAAATGGTAGAAGAGGTTAGCTATTTGACCGTCGAGGGATAGTCTTTGGCATTGTCGATAAAGTCTGAAAGCGTATATGAATAGATCACCGATACATTGGGAGACTAGTGATCTTGAGCGTCGATAGAAGTCAAAAAAATTTAGTCGATTATGAGTCCACTGTTCCGGATGCCTAAGGAACTATCCACCCAATGGATAGTGGTTCTAGTCACTGATGCAGTGGAAAGGATTTGTTGTTTGAATCGCCAATGCGACGGTGAAGCCTAGTGGATGGATCATCGGAAATCAGTTGGTGAGACCGCCGATGGGTTGTATTATTTGTGGAACCCATAGTCGGTTTGTTGCCAATAGATGTGGATGCCCAAGGAACTATCCACCCAAAGAATTGTGGTTCCGAATGCCGATGCGAAAAGGGTTAGCTATATGGCCACCAATGAATAGTCCGGAAGTCTAGAGGACTGAAGGTCCAATACAGCAGAATGTTAGGTGTTTTGAATGTTTTGGTATTTTAATAATTGTTGTAAAAGGGTCCAATTGGGCCAAAGGGAATTTTGGGTTTTTCAAAGTGGAATTTTCTCAGCAAATTCTAGCCAGTGTTCCAGTGGGTTTTACAATGAATTTTCATTGGAATTTTCAGCAGGAAGAGAATTCCTGGTGGCTGAAGTTTGCATTCCAGACCAAAATATAGTTGTGTGTTTTGCCTAAAATTGGTGAAAACCTTCATTCGTGGTGTGTTTTTCACATCAGAGCTTGGAATGAAGCACATGGATAGGCGTTGGCAAGATTATCCAGTAGGGAACAAGGGAAAGTCACCAGAATCCAAGTATGGAGCAGCAAATTTCTAATGACGCCTACTGCTGTCAAATGGACAAATCTATGAAATTGCATGCCTAGAGGTAGCAAGACTATGAAGTCAAACCAACTGTTGTGTGGAAGAGGAGTTCCATGAGAGGATGTGGGACTTGAAAAAGGAAGTTTCCTTAAACCCTATCTTGCTGATTATAACTACATTTCTTAAGTTTTATCCATGAAATGCATGAGGATATGCTCTGCATACATAGGATATTGAGGATTATAAATTTATAATGAGCCACTAATTATAGTTATTGCATTGGTGTTGGCATTAGTGGAAAAACCAACAACAACATGGACCTGGATGAATCTGTTGCTGATGCTGACAAATGTGACTAGCAACCCTCTAGAGGAAGGGATAAGGCAACCAGTCCATAATCAAAAGTTGGTGAGCGGATTCTAAAATCCTCTGCAAGATACCGACTAAACTGGTAATGTCGAAGGTGTAAGTAGGATCCGTGCAGGTAATGGTTTAATTATGAAACATTTCAAGGAGTGGTAAAGGTAAGAGACCTCATACCATGTGGATATTTGAATGTTATACTACGTTCATATAGAAAGGTGTCATGCCTGTATATGTTGATTGAGCTTAGTATCCCAAGGAAAGTAAGTACTGATGATCTTGATTATAGTCATGTATGCTATATGAAGTAGTCATGGTTAGGCCATGCATGGTGTGTTGAATGCACAGTATTCCTAAATCAATGCAAGGTAGCCTTGAATGGATACGCATTAAAAATATTTTATGAATCCTATAGTCATGCATTGAATGGATGCATATGACGGGTGTGAGTGACTGAGTGCATAAGTATAGGCACAAATGTTGTGATGCATTGCATGAATGCATTGAGATGAGTGCATGTGATGTTATGGATAACTACTGGCTGAAATGATGAATTGATGACAATTCAGGAGCCATTTCAAAGGCTGTTATGAATGCAGGATAGTAAGTGCATAAAGAGGAGAGTCATGATCAATTGGCTGCCAGAAATGCTCTATGGAAGAGCAAGGTGGTACAAATGATATGCTTGTGAAGTAAGGAGTATCTAAACATTTCATTTAATTGCATGAATGATGTGACTATACCTTGAAAATGTTAGTATGATGATGATTGCGTGAAGTAAATGAGTTTTGGTAATATTGATGTGATTAACAACTGGAAGTATTTGAATTTTATAAATTCTGAAAATGCTTCAGTGATGCTTGCAGCAATGAAAAGGTTACATGCATCCAGACTTACCAAGTGTTTGGTTGATTGAAGCTCAGGTTTCAGGTAGATTATTTAGAGAATGGCAATGAGAGTAAGACCATGACAAATGATGGAATCTACCATGTGAAAGAGCCAAAAATTATGAGAAGAGTCTCATGGCTATGAAAATAGTTGGTATGCATAATGGGTTGTTAAATTTGAGTTGTGAATTTCGGATTTAAGGAATTGCTGACAACTACTAATAACTGTTGGCTTGCATAAGATTGTGTCAGGAGGACGCATTGTAAGTGGGTATTCATATTATGTTAGTAAGCATAAAAATATAATGGGCATAGTGGTGCTGCTTACAAGAGACCCACAATTGAGGATCACCTCATTTCCAAGCAAACTAATTTCTGTAGTAGACAGAATTGCAATTTCCTATTGAATTTGATTACTAATGTCATTACTTGGTTATGGAACAATCAATTTGGATTGTATTATCAGATAATGATTCATTGTTTGGCTATTTGATGAATGTGGTAGGGGTACCCACTGTAGGAAGATCATGTGTGATGGCCTGCAGGAGCCAAACTTCATGGGAAGGTTTTCCCTTATCTTGCAAAATGGGTTTTGGGTGAAACTCCATCGCACATTTTGGAAATGTCTCATTTGCACTACATGTTTGGTAAGCAACATGAGTGAGATGGTATAGATTATGTCGGTAAGACATGTGTGGATATGAAATGTAAAGAGGAGTTGGGATGGCTAACCGAGGGACTGTCAACTTAGAGAAGGGAGCACCATTCCTCCTTAACAAAGGAATACTGCATCAGCAAATGGATAAGTGTTCTGTGACCCTAGCTAAGAATACGCATGTCAAATTGTTAAATTCAATATGCAGAACATGTTTTGATTTTATTTCCATTATGACCAATTACTTGAGTATGAGCAGGGCCTACATGGCACACACCGAGAAAGGGTGCACACTTTTCCAATGTCGAGTCATGAAAGGGTTTTCAATATTGACTACACCCTAGGGGGTGGACGCACTCCTAGTGTCTCAATACTTGATAGTGAATGATATGAAATATGATTACATTTTTAGAGAAATAACACTGATGATTTTTCTTATATTGCTTGTGTTGACAGGATAAATAGATGCAGTTGGGTGTTGCACCCTAAAGAGAAAAGGCAAACGGTTGTTGTGAGGGGTTGCGGAGTAAGGGTTACTGTTGATATAAGTCTGCATTATTGTTGATATAAGTGTATGTTGGTATAAGTGTATTGTTGATATAAGTATATGTATTATTGTTGGTATAAGTGTATGTTGGGCTGTTATATTCCTGGGGATCCATAGTAGATCCTGGACCTGGAAATGGTTGTGGTAAAGTTCCAAGCCCAGTCAACATGAGGGTGTACTGGCTGGACATTAATTATTTGATGTTGTGGAGCAGCCTATGTACTGACCTAACATCCAAGTCCATAGGCAATCCCAAGGCTTTCAAAGCAAAGCAGGATCTTGTGGACCAACGAGGAAATGCACAATACAGATAAGTATTGGATTGTTTTGCTTATGAATATATATGTGTATATGATTTGGTTATGATGTTTTAAGCTCTTTTTTTGGAGATAAAACCGATGAGAATAAAATAAACATGTGAATCTATTCAATGTTTGGATATAGGTATCATTGGGAGCGAGGACTATGAGAGCATCCTAGGGGTGCAGGTGGACATGTGACTGTCCTGGAGAGCTCGGAATGAGTGGTAATGAAAAAGGTGCTAATAAGACTATGAAGGTCCTAGCAGCTGAGGAAACCATGTGGGGAGGCTCCATGGTTTAGAGGTCTAGAATAGACCAGAGACACTAAGTGTCATGACCAAGAGGGATTGGTCCAGCATTCACGGTGAAGTGAAAGAGGCTGAGAGCATGAAAAGCCATAGCGGTGGTGTGGGTTCTAGGATGGAACAAAACAAAGAGGGGAAAAACTCTTGTTGCTCTCTCTTGCCCTTTTTAATTATATATATATATTTATGCGTTGTGAAAAGCAAAAGATTGTTGAATGCATGTATGACTGAAAATGGAATGTGTGTATTTGCTGAAAGTAAATTGTGAATGCCTAGAATAGTTAATTCCCTTCCCAAGAATGGAAATGAATGAGCTCGTGTGCCTGTTGGGAAGGCATGAAAAATATGATAGTGTCCTTGATGAGACTTGGACTGTCATGCCAATTAGGTAATTAACTGACTGATTTTCATGTCTATATTATGCTTGGTCTGACAGAATTTCAATGGTGCATTTCACAGGTGAGAAAAGTGAAACCCGGTGGTGCATGTTGATCATGACAGCAAATCAAAAGTTACTGGAGTTGGCTGGAAGTCTCCTTCAAATGATTGCCAAGACCCATGAAAATATTGGGGAGATGCTCAAGATATAGAAAAGGAAAAATGAAATGAACCACCATATTTTGCAAGACTCTATTGGTTTGCAAAGGGAGGTGAAAAGCCTTCTGGGAGCAATCGACAAGGGAAAAGAAGGTGGATCAGTGATGGTACATTCATCGAAGCGACCCATTAAGAAACGGTCCAGGCATGAAGACTTAAAGGAAATTGAGCAGGAAAAGATGAAGCAACCAGTGAAATGTTGGGGATGCAGAGGACATCATTTACGCCGGGACTGCCCAATGAGGGAACATAAAGAGGGCAGCAGCCGCAAATTTCCTAGACTTTGGGATAAGCTGAGAGCTGAGAACCCACAAGAGAAGTTCATGGAAGCTGAGGGGCTTGGTCCTGAACATTCAAAGTAAATAATTGAACGTCAGATAGCTCTGCAAAATTTTGAAATTTTGGATGTGCAAATTGTAGATGTATTCCTATGTATTGGGAACACCGAGGACAGTGTTATTCCAAGGGGGAGGGGAATGTAACACCTTGATTTTGACCTTGTTTGCATGATGTATATAATGTAATTGATCGTGGTGAGGAGCTAAAGGAAAAATCCCCACCATCAATTTGGTTGTGTATGTTTCGGCAATAGGGATAGTTGCCGATGGTATATCGTGCTATCCAGTACATTATAGTTTGGCACCATGTAAATATGCACATCAATTAAACTAAACCTACAGCCAGCTACAACGGTGCAATGTTAAAATGAAAAGGGAATGATTCGAAAGGATAAGGGTGGGGGATGTCAAAACTTGGACTATGGGGGGAAATCCATGTATTACCACCCTGTTTGATTTTCCCATCTTCCCTTGTCTCATCCAACCACTTTTTTTAATGTTCTTCTGAGTTGTTGAGGCATTTTAATTGCTGGAAGTGGATGGTGGCAAGACTGTCAGTCTTTTCCACATGCTCACTCCACCAGTCCTCTCTCCACCTTCACGTGGATAAGGGAACCATCACTACGCCTCTATCTAGGATTTTTGGGGTTCACTCTCACACAGGGACACGCAGGGGGCTGGTTCATCTTCCTCACATAGAGCCAAGTTAAGAAGGGGTTCGTTTTCCCTCTCTCACACTATTTTTCAGTCTGTGGTGGTGTTCCTTCCATTCACGCAGAGATCTGATTTTCCTTTGGCATTATTGAGCTGTGTATTGTTTTCCATCCTTCATGGTGGATAATGATCTGTAGATCGTTGTGTTTTCTTCCATTTTTTTCCTGGGCTGTGTCTTTTCCTTTGCGCACAGGTTGAGAGTTTGTTCTTTTCCCCTTTTCTTCCTGTGTAAGTTCTCCAACCATTACATTTGGGGATTGTGTGTGCTCTGGGCTCATGGATGTTGGTTGGCTATTTATTACCACATCCGTTGGCTGAGTTTTCCCATCTCTATGCTGGGAGTTCTGCTTTTACCCCTGTTTTGAGACTATGTAATGTTGCCATAGTTTCATTGGGATTTTTTGGGTATTGATGTACCCTGGTTTTGGGTTACTGCTGAGTTGTTTTGGCCACACTAGGGCCAAGAAAAAATCTAAGTTGTCTTATTGGCTTGAGCTATGTTTCACTTTTGTTTGGGATTGTCACCCAGTTGTCTTCGCCTTCTTCACAGAGCTGTGAATGGATTGTTTTGCTACGGTATGCAGTGGTTGGTCTTCGGACTGTTAAGAGTGGGATTAGAGGTTGGGTATGCTTGAGAAGACTGGTGTTGAGGCCACCAACTTAGAATTTATCCTTTCCTAGCTCCTTGACGACCTGGTAAAAACCCTACAATGTGGGTTTGGCTTATTGGCAAACCTTGGCTATATGTAAGCCTGCATTGACCCTTATTCCTTGAGGAATCATGCCCAGCTCAGGGGTGGCAGTGTTGCTGAGAGATTGATGAGCACATTGGCCTATGGTTGGGTGGAACATTGCAGTGACGTAGCTGGTTGTGGGGTGAGTTCTTCATCAAAAGATAAGTGCTCCTAACTATTTCATCTCTGTAATTATATCTATTGTTTCATGAATTATGATGAACATGTTGAATGTTGGAATGTGTATGTTGCTTCTGCTGAATGTTGAGTAACTATGTATCCTTGTATGATGGGTTATGCATATTGGTATGTATTATGTTTAAGCTTTTTAATAACAGCATTTATCCATGTTCATGTTCATGGGGTTGTTTTCCCATTTGTTTGGTGTTAGTAGCGTCCTCTTCGCCGGTTGGAGGGTCGGGGACGTTACATGACCTTATATATTATTTGTGTGAGGCTCTTTCATGTATAATTTGTCTCTCAATATTAGTGACAAGTTCACTTATTTTTGTCATACTAGCATTATTTTTCATCAAATCTCTATAAATGACTTCCTTAGTCTAGTTATGCAAATAAATTTTATCAATAACATTCAACTAATTAAGCTCCAAGTGCATTTGAGTGACATTAAATTCATGAGAGGTGAGGGAATTATTCAACATTATATAAATAACAGATCAATTCTATGAGCAATGATACTAAGAAGAAGCACAAGAAATATATCTTGCTACTAAGAATTCTCACAAGCATACACAAGAAAAATAGAGAAGAAAAGAGACTGACTCACATGAATGAAGAGATGAATAGTGGTGTGTATCCTTCCATTGAATAATGATTAATAATAGTGTACATAAATAGTACATCCCTCATAGGAAAATTGAGTTGTATGGAGACAACTCATAAAGCTCAAAAAAGCAGACTTACCAAAATATAGCAAACCCCCATAGGTGGATAAAGCACTTCCCAAATCTATCAAGGACCTCACAAATTGGAAAAATCATGAATGAGTTGTGAAGGATATGGAAAAAACATGCTAATACTAGAAAATGGAGAAAAATTAATGGAGGATGGGTTGGAAACAAAAGCTGTCAGTTTCCTAGTTGACTAGTTTTTATCTTATCCATAGAAAAGCAGAATAAAGAAGAATCTGCTGTAAAGTGTTTTATACTAATTATGGATGGTCAAAAGGTGGTAAATATGAACCTATAATTAGAAATAAATAATTTCTAGGATATATATGGCATGTATTTACTTTAAGGTGCGAGTGGATGCCAACTAATTAAGCTAGTGGGTGAATAATTAATCAAATAATGATTGATTATTTTATCCTAAGTTATGAGTGGGTTTAATATATTCCAACAACCCCCTATAATTTTGACTTTATGATGATATGACAAAAAATATGGATTTGTATAGATGCATATAGGGCCCAACAACAAGGCTATGGTCACCCTTTAACAATTATTACGTCCAAAAAAGTGAGGAAAGAGGCAAAACCACATGGGGAAAATCCTTCCTCAAGAAAGGACAAGGCACAAATTTTGAAATAATATGTCCTCAAAATATCTTCATATTCACTTTAATGGGCTGAATGAACTGCTTCTGGATGAAGGACTTGCTGAAGAAATCATGAACTCCATGATTATCCACTAGAGTGTAGAACTTGCAAGAAGGAAGAGGAGAGACTCCTTGTATCTCATTATCTGATGAAGTACGAGCATTATCTGAATTCTTATTTCTTCTGTCAAACTTTGATCTACAAAAATAATCTGAAATGGAAAAGAGATCTTTGCATTCTCCTTTCCAAAGAGTACAAAATTAATACAATTTATTTCACACCCAATTCCCTGAATAGCTGCAAAATTGTGATGTGAATCACATGCCAATATTCCAATCTGATGTATCACCTTTCCATATCTGATATGAGGTTGATAAAACTATGATATATCAGAAATATTAGCATATGGAACAACAAGGATAGATATTTCAATGGCTACATGAGGATATAGGGCTAGACTAGGAAAACTACGAGAAATTAGGGAAAGCTGATAGGTGTAAAAATATGAATGATGGATGGGCATAAGATATGAATCATAAGTGTTTAGAACATATCCAAACATGTTTAATATAAGTCCAAATATTACTAAGTACATGGATAACCATCCACTGAAAGATAGGAAAGACTTCAAACCATGTAAGATAAATATCACATCATAAGAGACCAATGAGGAATCAACTAGTGAGCTTGGGATTTGTATAGTATTTGGATTATTCAGAGGTATGGTAGATGGTGTGGATGGTGGTATGATACATTTATCAGCCTAAAAATATGCTTCTAAATCATAATCCAAAGGATCACATATAAGCATATCAGTAGACTCATGGGAATACACTGGTAATGAATCCTATGTATGAAAGGAGGAAATAATGAGACGTTCACAATCTTCAAGGAGGTTTTGAGTATTGATTCCAATAAAAAAGGAGGATATGATGAAGCACATGAGATCAATTAAGGTAAGTGGTATGACATAAATAAGTCTTTATGTGGCTAAGCAAACATCTCAGAAGTCAGTGGGTTGTAATATATCTGTTAGGTAAAGTGTGTTTCTTTAGTATGCATTAGTATGCATTTGTAAATATTCTAATCCGATGATCACAATATGTTCTAGACATAAAATGACCCAATGGTTCAACTTCTCATAGATCATACCTACCATTGATCTATGGCTTAACACCCGATTGGTCCATGATCTCTATTTAAAGAGCATGGAGGGTCCTTGGCTAGTTTATCAATTATGAGAAGCTCATATGTAACTTTATTTCTTTTGCATAATAAATTGCTCCAAGTAGCTATTTAGCTGGGGCCATGGACTGTTTCCTTCTTTAGGGTTTTAACCACGTGACAAACATCGATGTATTGATCTGTGATCTATTTATGTGAAGTGGTTGCTCTATCTGTTCAGTCTTTTGGGAGTACCCTATGTACCCAAGCATGGTATCCATTTATGAAGAGCCACTTTCAGTTTTGATCAAGATCTAGAACCGGTGTTACCGAAAATTTGAAATGGTTTCTATTTCTAGAGTTTATGTGCATTTTTGGGCTACGGGAGCTGTTCCATTGCATCTGGAGCGTCATTTTCATTGGGAAATAGTTTTTGTTTCATTGAAAACCATTTCTGTTTGTTCCAGAAACACCCATTTCGGAAAATCTAAAGGTATAATGTTACAGTGATGGATTTGTTTAATTTTTTTTAAATCTCTCATATTTTACCACTTTTATTATTAAATCTTTATTTTTTTAGGCTCGGACTATTTCCTTCCCTGGCTGCATATGCTATTTTCCGTGCACCTTGCATGATCGTGGTGAATTAGAAACAGAAAGGGAAATTTTTTTTCTTGTCTTCTCGGCTACGTATGCTCTTTGTCGTGCATCTTGTGCAATCACAGCAAATCAGAAACAATGAGAAAACTTGAAAATGTAGAATTTCTGGGTAATCTAACCAATATCTTACCCCATTGTGTGAAAAAGTTTTTTTGTTTTTGTTTTTGTTTTTTTTGTGATTTGCAAGAAAAAAAGGCAAGCACGGAGAACAAGAGAGAAGATTAAAAAAAAAATCTCCCTTCCTCTTTCCATTCTTTTACGTACCTTTTAAACTTAGATCACTTGGTCCAAAGTTGTCTTATTCCTTAATAGGTCTTGAGTTCAAGTCTTATTAAGCTACTTTTAGTGCATGCAATTTATATTTTCAAGTTAATTTATTGTAAAGTGCATCTCACTTAAATAAAATAAAATAAAAAATGAGTCACTTAAGTCTTTTAATTTATTGACGCACTATTTAAAGTAACATTATTGTAAAAGTGAATATCACTTATTATACAAAAGTGATTCACTTAAAAGAAAATTTATTGTAAAGTTATTGTCAAAGGTTGATATTGGAAAGAGAGGGGTTCTTTTTTTAGTTGGTCAAGTTAATATCTACCATGTCACTATTGGGGACACCTTCAACATTTTATTTGATCAAGCATAACTTCATCATTCAGAATCAGTTGTTAGTGCCGTTTTTTTTAAAACAGCCTAATTTTTTAACCTCTTTACATCCATGTAGTTAGTTTCTATTCTTTCATCCATTATTTGAAAGTATGGCTGCCCCTTGTGATATTATACTTACCAGTTCTAACTATTTCTCATGAAAATATCGTATGGAGGATGTTCTACGAAGTAGGATACTTTTCAGAATTACCTCAGTGAAAGAAATAGAACCCATTGATGATGATAGGAAAATAAAATTGGAAAATAGATGTGATGAAGCTCGAGGATTGATTGGGATGTCAATCTCTACTTATTTGCGATTCCACATATCTGGAATTGATGAACCTAATAAAGCTTGGGAAACGTTGGAATCTATGTTTGGTAAACATAATAAAATTTGAGGTCATCAACTTGAGAATGAGTTGATTTCTTTGAATCCAAGTGATTTTTCATGCATTCAAGACTATTTATCTAAGTATAAATATCTTAGACTCTTATGTGAAGAATGCAAGATTAATAAAGAAGACAAACAATGTATTTATCATATTCTTTCCAAACTTGGACCTGCATATTCTGTTTTTGTATGTACATTCTACTCCAGGAAAGAATCTTTCACTGCAGCTAGCTATCAAGAGCCTAGTCTTGAATCCTTTTGTGATTCCTTAATTAGAGAACAATATAAGCTCATTCATCTTGGAATAATTAACAATGCAGATACATCTTGGAAATCCTTATTGTCCCAACAAAAATAAAAGTTTAAGTCTCCCAAGAAACATAATTTTTGCAACAATAAACCAAACAATAAGGGTCCCAAACCCTCTCAATCAACTCATTATTTAAAAAATGAAAAAGGATCCAGGCCAAAAGGAAAAAATACTAAGCGTCATTGCAATTTTTGTGGCAAAGATAATCATGATAAATCTAAATGTTTCAAGAAGATGAAAACCTTGGAAGCAACAATGAGAAGCACCACATCAACCTAGATTCATCTTCAGAATCTAAATCTCATGGACATGCACTTTGTGCTTATGGTTACTCTTATATTGCATCTTCTTCTTCTACTTCAAATGAATGGCTCATTAATTCTGGAGCATCTTATCATATGGCTAAGGATCAAGCCATATTCTCTACTATGCATGAATGTAACACCAAACAAATATTTTTTGGTGATGATAGATCTCTAAGTGTTGTAGGATCTGGAACAGTTCTAGTAGAAAATGGTCATTTCAGTGATGTACTATGTGTTCCAAAAATTTCCTGCAATTTGTTATCAGTCTATCAAATTACTCATTCGGGTGAAGGTAAAACTGTGACGTTTACACCTCACCAAGTTATAATCAAGGATTTTAAAAATCCTCAAAATTTCTTTGCTACTGGAATTGTTGATCATATTACCCGGTTGTGCAAATTTAACCACTTTGGGTCATCACCATTTCCTTCAGTTTTTGTTGCTCATAGTGATAACTTGAGGAAACTTCGGCATGAGCAATTTGGTCACTTATATTATCGCTCATTGCAACAACTATGTAAATACAATATGGTGACTGGTCTTCCGATGGTATCTTGCAAGGACGGTGTTTGTTCTAGTTGTGTACTCAAAAAAAATCATTGAGACATTTTTGACAAACGTGCATCTTGACACGCCTCGGTTCCCTTGGAGCTTGTGCATAGTGACTTGTGTGGTCCTTTTCCATCTTCTTCCTTTTTGGTTTCAAATATTTCTTAACTTTCTTGATGACTACTCCAGACGCACTTGAGTTTACTTCCTAAAACTTAAGAGCGAAGTATTTAACATGTGCTTGGCCTACAAGGCCCTTGTTGAAAAACAATCTGGTCATCAAATTATCAAGTTAATATCTAACAATGGAGGAGAATATGTTAACCAAAATTTCACTACTTTCTGCACTAAAAAAGGAATCCAACAACAACACACTGTTCCATATACACCACAACAAAATGGTGTAGCTAAATGGAAGAACTGCACTTTAAAAGAAATGGCTAATTGTATGATCCAAACTAAGGGACTAAGTCTTCAATATTGGGTTGAGGCCATAAATTGTGCAAATTACATAGCTAATCACACACCAACTAAATCTCTACAACGTATAACACCGGAAGAAGCATGGAGTAAAATTAAACCAAAAGTAAGTCACTTCCGTTTGTTTGGTTTTGAAGCATGGGCTCACATTCCGGATGAAAAACAAAAAGCATTGCAGCCTAAAAGTGAAAAGAGCATATTTGTTGGATATTCAGAAGATGTAAAAGGTTATAAACTTATTTAGCCACATTCTCATGATATAATCATTATAAGAGATGTTAAATTTGATGAAAATCTCTTGGCCAACGAGCCTAACTTGGTGGGTGTGCCATCTTTGGCCTACGAGCCTGATTCGAAGATTGTGTCTTCTTCTTCTTCTTCTTCCAACTTATTTGACAAATTTTTGACTCCAGTTTCTGATGATGATAGTGAGGATAAAAATCCACCTCTGCCTGCTCAGGTTCCTCCAATTGCACCAGCACCAATGCTTCCTCGATGGGTCCATTCAACATGTGAAGCAACTGGTGATATTTCTGGTGATCCTAGAGATCAACGTCGAACACATTCTCAATTTTAGTGAGCCTCTTCTCTTTTGGCTCAAGTTTCATAGAATCATGATCCAAAAAATTTTGCAAAAGCTTCAGGAAATCCAAATTGGGATGCATCTATGGATGAAGAATATTGTTCCTTAATGGCGAATGATACTTGGGATCTTATTCCTCTTCCAAAAGGTAGAAAACTTGTCAGATGTAAATGGGTCTATAGAACTAAGTATGCATTAGATGGAATTATTGAAATACTTAAGGCAAGGTTAGTTTCCAAATTTTTTTCCCAAGTTGAAGGGATTGACTACAATGAGACCTTTGCTCCTGTCACAAAAATAAACTCCATCCGCCTTGTTCTTTCCCTTCATCCTTACATAACTGGGAAGTCCATCAAATGGATGTCAAGTCTGCCTTTTTACATGGTGATTTATAGGAGTAAATTTACATGGAACAACCTCCTGGATATGTTCATGATAACTCTATCCTTGTCCGTCTCCTTAAGAAATCCTTATATGGCCTTAAGCAAGCTCCTAGAGCTTGGTATGCCAAAATGGATAGCTTTCTCCTTGACACTGGTTTTTCTAGATGCCATTCTAACCCCAATGTCTATACCAAGAAAGTAGGAAACCATCTCACCATATGTGTTCTTTATGTTGATGATCTTATCCTTACTGGTAGTGACCCTAAACTTTTAACCCATGTAAAATCCAATCTTAAGAAAAATTTTGAAATGTCAGACTTAGGACATTTGCATTATTTTCTTGGTCCCCAAGTCTTGCAAAACAAAGAAGGAATCTTTCTTTCCTAGCCTAAGTATACTTGTGACCTTCTTCTTCACTTTCACATGGAAGATTGTAAACCAACCCCTTCTCCCTTCTATTCTGGAGTGAAACTTTCTACCACTTGTACTTCCCCTGAATTAGATGCCACCTTGTATCATCAGCTTGTTGGTAGTCTTTTATACTTGACTCATTCTTGTCATAACCTTTCCTTTGTTGTTGTTCGTGTTGCCCATTATATGCAAAATCCTCATGAAAGTCATTGGAAAGCAGCAAAAAGAATACTTTGATATATTCAAGGTACAATTCAGTTTTGGATTCATTACAATACAGGGGGGCACCTTTGTTGGTTCGTTTCACTAATTCAAATTGGGCAGTCGATCCTAATGATTGAAAGTCTACTACAGGTTATGTTTTCAGTCTGGGATCTGGACCTATCACTTGGGCTTGTAAGAAACAATAATCTTTTTCTCTTTCTTTAGCAGAAGTAGAATATCGAGTCATAGTTAATGCCATTCAGGAATATTTATGGCTTCGACAAATCCTTTCAAAGTTTGGATTCAAGCAACAACAACCTACTCCACTTTGGTGTGATAATCAAAGTGCCATCAAGCTTTCCAAAGATCCAATTCTACATCAACGTAGCAAACACATTGAGCTACACATGCACTTCATGAGAAATCTTGTTCATGATCGTGTTCTTGAAATGCTCTATTTCCCTACAGATGATCAAGTTGCAGACATCTTCACCAAGTCTCTTACAGACTCGCGAAGTTTTCTAAACTTTGATCTATGTTAGGAGTTCAAGAATGTATTCTTAAGGGGGGATAGGCTCTAATGCCTCCTTCCTTCTCCTAATAGTGTCAGTTTTGTAAATCCTTCAATCCTATCCCAAGTTGTTCTTAAGGGGGGATGTTAGGATATTTAGACACTTAGGAGTTAGTTAAGATCAACTTGTGTAATATATCCTTTAGGTAAAGTGTGCTTCTTTAGTATGAATTAGTATGCATTTGTAAATATTCTAATCCGATGATCATGATATTTTCTAGACATAAAGTGATCTGGCGGTTCAAATTCTCTTAGATCATACCTACCATTGATCCTTGGCTTAACACCCGATTATTCCATGATCTCTATTTAAAGAGCATAGAGGGTCCTTGGCTAGTTGATCGATTATGAGAAGCTCATATGTAACTTTCTTTATTTTGCATAATAAATTTCTCTAAGTAGCTATTTGGCTGGGGCCATGGACTGTTTCCCTCTCGATGGTTTTAACCACATGACAAACATCGGTGTATTGATCTATAATCTGTTTGTGTGAAGTGGTTTCTCTAGGTGTTCGGTATTTTTGGAGTACCCTGTGTACCTGAACATCTTATATCTTTTTTCCTAGTGATTCCACTTACATTTACTGTTTCTCCATCATTATTTACACAAGTAAAAGCTTTATCAAAACAGTTTAGAACTACCCTATGTTGTTCTAACCAATCCATACCAATTAACATATCATAAGAACCTAAAGGTAGTACATTAAGCTTAACATAGGTTTCAATCTAATCCATCTTTACAGTACAATTCTTAACAAAACTAATCACTTTTCTTTTTGCACCAGTAGCTAGCTAGACTAGCCAAGACTTTCCAAAAAATTTTACTGATAACTTGAATTTTTCTACTAAATCAGGACAAATATAACTTAAGCTGGCCCCTGGATCAATTAAAATAGATGTAGGTGTTTGATTCATCTTACCTTCCACATCCACCATGGATGTTTGATAGTCTACCTATCTGTTTTCCAGTGTCACGTTGATCCTGGGCATTGTCCTTGATAGATCACCAATAGTCATCTCCTCCTGCACCATATGAATATTTCTAATAGTCTTCTTCCGGTTGGGGCAAACTGATGCATAATGAGGACCATTACATTCCCAACATTTTATTGGTTCTCTTCGTTCATTATTCTTGGTGTAATTACTGTGATTATTAACAAGTTCTTTATTTCTTTAGCCATTTGGATTTAACTGTGAATTACCTTTATTACCTTGGAAATTTTTATTAGGAAAATTTTGTGTGTTATTATTCCTAAAATTACGGTTAGGTACGAAACTTTTCCTTTTCTATTCAAAATTATTAGATCTTTTAGCCTTCCAGTTTGACATACTTTCCTTTTTGCGATTCTAATCATAATAGAAATTCGCCTTTCTCATCACTTCTTCTAAGGATTTTGGATTGTTATATTCAATTCTATATCCAATTTTATTATTTGCAGGCTACTTCGGAGGTTTTTTGAACTATACCAAATCACCCACAATTTGTAAATATTTACCATGCCACGTGGTAGCTACACGATGGTTATGTTTTTGGGTTGACCATGAGAAATATAAAAGTGTTCTAAAACCCTAAATATCATATTCTTTCCTAGTATTTTGTCTCTGCTATGACTGTATGAGCGACAGTCTCATGGCCACAAGGTATCGCTGTCAAAACTTAAACCCTTTGATACATGCTTCCTTTGTTCCTATCTTAGTTCCTCTGCACTAAAGGATTTACGTGTTTGCAGCTTTGTGCAGTGCAAGAACCCATTTGGTCGTTGTTACCTCACCTCCATGAGAGTTTACTCTTCATACTCTTGTGCATTGGAGAGTTGGTTAGGTGAGCATGGTTCCTAGTTTGTCATTGTGTGGCTTGAGCTAAATATATGTGTAATCGAGTGGTGTAAAGGGTGAAAGTATCATCGCATCCTAGTCTTAAAATAGCTTGAATTTGTCTTACTGAGATTCTGGTATTGGCCTTACACAGTACATGCTATGTGTTATCCTCTGTCAATACTCCTTTGAATCTCGTTACACTTTTCATGGTGGCTAGGGTTTAAAATAACCGTCTTTTCCATAGCAAAAACAAGGAAATTGACCCAGGTATGAATTCTTCAGTTTTTGTCCAAATTTGCATTACTAAGGTTTAAAATTTTGCTACATACAGAGGGTTTAAAATAATAATTGTGGTTCTTTCATTTTTATGGGATCCCATCCGAATGATAGATCCTAAGTTGAAAGATGCTAAGCAAAGGAGGCTCCACCATTGCGTTTATTTTAGTAAGCCTCAGTTTCATAGAGGTTCTCCTCCAATGGTGTATGATGTTTAAAATCAGTTGGTTCAATTTCTTGGATTTTGGTTTGTTTGGCTCAACCGTGGATACTCTATAATGTAATAAAATTTTGGGAGGCCATGTGGCCGATACTTGATGTTTGGTTCAGTTTATTGAAGCCCTAGTTGTTTTTTTACAAATGGAGGATTAGGGATTTCATAGCCGAGACAATTGCATTCTCAGCCATGTATTTTGTTTATAGTTATGTTGTTTTTATAATAGGCTTTTAAGTCATGAATCTATGTTGTAAAAGGCCATAGGGCCGTAACTGATATGATTCAGTTCAGCTTTTTTAATTGTTACTTAAGGCTTGGATAAGCCTGAAACGTACTATTTTGTAATTTATATTTTTGGATAATACATATGTGTTGTTAATGTGATTTTTAAATAATAGGGAAGGCTCGTACTATTCAACCATTCTGGTTTAATCTTTGTGAATTCAATCTATCAAGGTTATTGTTAAACTAAATTAATGTTTATTTTGCTCTGTGTAAAATTGTAACTATAGATTGAACACTGGGTTATTAGATCTTATTTTGATTATTACTGTCAGTAAAAAGAAATAAAATAAATAAGGGGTGAATAACACCTCCTGAATCTTTATTGTTTCCCTGTTTTGAACTGTAATGAAGGGATTTTATTTTGTTTATTATCATGCAGATAGTATTAATATTGTTCGTCGTGGACGATGTTTTTTAATTTTCCTACATTCATTTAGTTAATGTTATGGTTATATAAACGCAGTATATAATCTTTAATTTGTTTTAAGGAATAAGGTTTAGCCCCTCTATTAGTGAAAGAGGTGGACATATTACTCTAAATTTACACTTTCTTTTAATTAGGTTTTAATTATAAAACCTTGATTTCTCTTAGTTTAAATGCATTGTTAATATTTGAATATAATGTTATTCTAATTTTTATGTTACTTAGATAAAATATCACAGTAAATATCTAGTATTATTTATTGTTTCATGCCTATTTAATTTATGTTCTTATAATGCCCATTAATTATTATAGTGTTAATTATTATAATAAATAACATGTCTACTATGTAAGTAAATACATAGATTAAGTATATTTATATCTTTAAAACTTTCCTAAAGATAGATTTTTCTATATTGTTACAGATTACTTTATCTAAGTAAAAAATTCTCAATAGAAAGAAAAAGCATACAGCTGAATAACTCTTAGGAAAACTGTGGAAAGTAATAAATCACATTCACGTATACTTTATTCATTTTCTTTATTTGATGTTAATCTAGCCTACTGTACTAGAGTACTACCTTTATAAAAGGTGTGGAAAAATATAGTTAGGTCTTTTCTTTCTATCTATCAGTTAAACTATAAGTTCTAATCATTTACCCAAATCTATTTAAACCAGTAATTTCACAATCTTTTAACAGTGAAAGTATTTCTTTTAACTAACCCTAGTAGCAACAGAATAGAAACATAACATTTCATTGCCTAACTCAAACTTTCTGGATAACAATAAACAGTTTAGATAGCTAGATAAATCAAGTAGAACCTATAAAAGTAGATGAGGTGACAATAACTTTAGGAACCTGTTCCTCCCAACCAACTCCTAGAGAAAAGCTAGACTGCAATTCTCAGGACCCCCGAGGTTGTCTCCTGGTCCACATGGTAGAAGTACTAGGTGAGAGATGTAGTTTAGTAATCCTCTGTAATTCCACTAAGTGTTTAGCAGTAAGTCAGTTCTACATGCAGCAGTATGAAATACGCTTATAATAGCTGCACTAAGTCAGGTCTTTAGCATTTTTCCACTCAAATCATACTTCATCTAGTCCCCTCCATCTAATTTTCTTGTGCACTTCATTCACTTAGAATGTCCACAAGTCCAGAATGAGTAGCCTCAGTTGTCTTCAATGGGAATTTTTATTAGCATGCCTAGTTCTTTTGGGTTAGTTTTCACTTAATGAGCCACCTTCTCTTGTTCCACTTTCTTGGGGAACATGACCACAAAAATAGGTAAGTTTCCAGCTGCAATAGCTAGAAGTATTTTGAGGATGCTGCCAAGTGTAAATCTGCTCTACACCCAACCTTGTCCACTAAGTTACTAGTAAAACACTCACTTAAAATCTTTCCTAATCTCTTGTCTCATATTTCATTTATTTATTAATAGAATATTCAGCAATTACATTCAATTATCCTTAACCCCACTTGGTCATTAATTACAAACTTTAAAATAAAATATAACATAATGTTTCTTAAAACATAAAATGTTTTGCACGTTGGGGCATGTGACATGAAGGGTAGGGTTCTTGTTGGTGAAATGAAAACCTGCAAAGAAACATTATCTTTGAGCCATGGAAACCCTGCAGGAAATGGTTAGAAAACAAAAGACAGCTACAAGAAATCAAAGGAGGACCTACAACAAACCATTAGAAAACACACCTGCAAACAAAATAAGTTAGAAAACTAAAATAACAATGAAATAAAACATAGTTATCCTTTAGTCTTGGCGGAAATGGGCCACCATGCCCTAGCTTTGGAAGCACCTCTCTTTATGGGATGGATACTTGGCTTGTGTAGCAATGGAGGAGAGGGAGGGTGAATGAATTGAGAGGCAAAGGGTCTCAAGGCACTTACATGGGGAACATAACGATAGGGAGAGAAGGAGTGTCTTGAGAGTGACCCCCACCCCTCTATTGATAGTTTTTTCTAGAGATTTAGGGTTTTAAGCCCCTGGTTAGGGCTTTAGCCCCCTTTTTGGGCTTTAAGCCTCTTTCGGCTCCTTTGGGGATTTTAACCTTCTTTGAGGGGTTTTAGCTCCTTTTTGGAGGTTTTACCCCTATGAGAGCTATTTTGGCTCTTTTTAGGGGTTTTTAATCCCTTTTTCATGTTTTTGAGCCTTTGCAAGGGTGTGGGGGTCAAATGAGGGTAGTGAGATAGATGTCTTTTGGTGGTGCAGGTTACATAGAGCTCATTGAGGGATTTTTTAGGTTAACAGATTTCCCCTTGATGTGTGAGGGCAGAAGCTCATCATATGGTCGATGAACATAATAGGATTTTCTGGTGAGAAGTGGTGCTTCCTAGGATGGGGCATTGTGGCTTTTGGTTTTTGTATTAATATGGTTACTATCAATGGGTGAGATACAAATAATGTGTGACATGTATATGGACGAGGAGGGAATCCCCATGCTCGTAATGATGGAAAAAGAATAATGTGATCTAAGCTCCATAATGCAAGAGCTGATCATGTACAACTATTGTTACAATAGTGGTTGCCTTGATGAGAGGATGAATACAATACTGATCTGAAGAACTGCTACATTGGACCCATGGAATTCTCATGGAATGCTATATCTTCATGACTGATGGCCTGCTGGATCTGGAACGGTACATAGTTGTAGGTACTTACTGATGGAGGGCCAGAGTCTCTATGGTATAAATATGCTACATCAACCATAAATCTATATAGAAGCACTATTGGGGCTTCTGAACACTGTCTCTAACACAACCTGAAAATCAGAAGGGACATGAACCTGTTGGGGTCCCTTGAATAGACTCATCAATGTGCTAGAGTCAGGTGAAATACGAGGTCTTAGACCACATACTGCGTGGACCAATACCCTATATGAATCTCAACGGTGTGATGATGTTGCTAGAGTCGAGCATGTGAGAAACAACCATCCCAAGAGGCACTAAGGACTCCTCTCAAGTGGTCCAAGGATCTCATCAATCAAGTTGATGAAAACAAGATACAGGGACCTCTAGGTCTATCATTTGGAATATGTGTGTTGTCATCGACAAAGGTAGACCTACAACTGGCTAAGGCAATGGTGTTTCCTTGACAAGAAGCGCGAGGGAGATAATCAAAAGATGTGAGACAATATGAGGACTGGCCCACTGAATGGGGGGGGAGGATTTGAACTGGGGCAGGGACTCACAGGGGACTCAAACTTCCTTTGTTCAGAGTATGACAGTAGGGTAGACTAGGAAGCAAGTGAAACTAACTCATGGGAAATGAATCATGGCTGTAATACCAGGAATGTAACTATAGATGGGAAATACTTGGGGGGAGGTAGACACTTTTCGTATTGAAGGGATCCAAGGAAGACATATCGCATAATACTCTTGAACAAAGGTGACCCAAAGTGAGAATGTTGTCTAACTATCATATGTGGGGTGGATTCTAAAGACACCGTTGTGGTACGATATCGTGGATTTTTAGTGAGCCCAAGAAAGTAAATGCTCGATGGTGCTTTCAATTTTAGAGAGTCTGAAAGCATGAAGAAGACTCCAGTGGGGTCTCTTTTTCATTGATAGTCTCATGTGCCTGAAAAAAGTTAAAAGTGTACATAGGAAAGCTCACCCACCCTTTGGGGGATGGGATACTTCTTTACCATTGGTAGTCCAATCAGGCCAGAAAAGGTTAAACCTGTACTGACTGGATGGTCATTCAGATACTTTTATGAGCATGGATGAAACCAAGTTTGATCGATGATATTTTCTTGATGAGAAGGAGGGAAAAGAGCTTAATGATAACCCATGGTGATATTTTTTGTAAAGTTCGACCCCTCTGCCCGAGAAAGCATAAAAGGATGCAGAGGGGAACTGTCTTGGCTTGAATGTGCCAAGGTGATCCTTCTTAGATGGTAGTCTACATAGTCTGCAAAAGGAGATAAATGAGATGATGTAGATTCCCTTTCTTATACTTTAATGAGTGATAAAGGAAGCAGCTACATTGGGTAATCTTTTCATTCTTTTAGGAGTCAAAAAAGAGCTTAAAAGAAACTCCAGTATGGTCAATCGAACGAGGGGGCCTTGATGTTTCTCCCATGTCGGGACAATGGACAATGGTCCAAAGGTCTCCCATGTAGTATCGATGGAGGAGGTAGCTCTAGAACATACCAATACATGCATGGGACAGATCACAGCAGAGGCACGCAAACCAAGGTGGTTCTCGGATAGAGGTTAGGAGAGTCTTGTGTAAGTTGTGGTGGACAGACTGGATTACATATGATGTGAGTGTAAGTCCGGAGGTAGTTATATTCCAAATGCATGCAAAATAAATGATCTACCCTTCGGGTGGTGGTTCATAGACCTACGTGAGTCGCAGTGGACGAATTTGACAATTATATTCTGAAACAAAATGATGTGCCTTCCGGGGAGATGGTCCGAAGTCCTGCATAAGTTGCGGTAGGCACGTGTGATGCAAGTACAGGTCCACAAACACTTATATCACAATGTGGTATGTAAACTAAGGCAAATCTTGGGAAGTGGGCCCAAAAATTACTTTTTAAACATGAGACGATGGTCTCATTAAAAGATAGAGGACATAATTTTGAAACTAGTGGTGCAAACAATGTCTCAAATAGACTCCATATGGCCCTGTTATGCGAAAAGGAAGAAAATAGGTCAAACGGGGCCTATAAATGGGTGGGGACCATTGTGTGAGGTGTCATTGTCACTGTTCACTGCCGAGTTGGAGAGGTGGTCCCTGAATTTCTTTTGTTGATTTCTCCCATTTCGGTCGGTGGTTTCGAGATCCGTGACTTACAGGTTAGAGCTCTTGCAAAATTATTTTTTTCAATGGTTTACATTTTGTATTTGCTCACCTAGGGGTCCTTGGTGATCTTGTTAGGGCCTGCATGAGCCAAGTCACACTTTTCATGGTTAAAGGAGTGAATGGGTCTCTCATTCTGTCCAAATAGGTGCGACTGGATCACTCCTATCGGGCAGAAAGGAGCGATCTGAGGTCGATCCTATGAGGCTGAAAAGTGTGACTTGGTTGCTTCTATGAGGCTGTTTTGAGTGACCTGGTTGCTCTTTTTTGCTAAACAAGTGAAACCTGGTCCCTGGGTGGTATTTTTGCTGAAAGCTGTGGCTGACAGTTCTGTTATGCTTATGCAGGATGCCTAAGACTAAATGGCATGAGAGAGACTGCAAAGACCTCTGAGA
The DNA here is from genome assembly GCA_001517045.1 of Pseudotsuga menziesii. Lineage (NCBI taxonomy): Eukaryota > Viridiplantae > Streptophyta > Pinopsida > Pinales > Pinaceae > Pseudotsuga > Pseudotsuga menziesii. The sequence continues at coordinate 45,921 of LPNX011209027.1, read as the reverse complement.
GGAGGAATTATGGGACAGGTATGTGTGTGATCCACTAGCCCATTGTGGGTTACTGAAGTTCATGTGAATTCCCCTAATGAAGAGATTACATCTACTACCGCGGACTCTGGTGAGATTTTGGGACATTGGGGAGGAGGTTTTCATGATCTAGGGGCAGTGTGTTGAGATTACGCTATTGGATGTATATTTTTTGACTCGGCTCCCTATGTTGGGAGTTCTTAGTGACTTGGCTCCAGTAATGTCTCATGGGGAGACACTGGAAGAGCTATGGGATAGGCACTATTACACAATTGCGTATGTGTGCGGTTCACACATCTTGACATGTGACATTGAGGACTTGTCGAAACGGGATATTGCGACCATGCTCCTACGTATCTTGGGTTCCATGGGGAGCCACAAGATATCTAGAGGGCAGCTGCAGATGGTAGAGCATGCCATGAGGGGTACTTACTACAGATGGGACCAAATGTACCTTCTGGTGGTTCGGCATTAGTTGAACCATGCAAGGGCATCTAGGGGAGGCTTTTGTTTTGTCTCTTTCTTATGTGCTTTTGTTTTTTGAGAAAGTACCTACTCTATGGCCGCATCAGGTAGTGCAGGATAGTGGTCCACGAGAGCAATAGATGCGTATATGGTGCCAGATGATGGTATGAGAGGGTGGCGGTAGAGTGGGCCACTTATTTATAGAGGAGCTACTAAAGCAGTGGCGGTAGATTCCAGTGGTTATTGAGGAGTACTCATATGCGGGTATGGACTATAATGGGGAACCTTAGATGCCTCAATCTCTAGGAAAGGCATGGGGACAAGCTGGTATGTGTGTGATGTTTTTGTGTTCATCTTTATACATAGTGTAGTGTAGCTGGTTGATAGTTGTATGATTATATGCATTGACTGAAGGCATCTTTGTTTGCGTATGCAGATATTGGTCCTCTCCCGCCGCACGGGTATTGGAGGTGGGTGGTCGTGATGGAAGAGGCATCGATCCCTATGGGTCCCCCTCACAGGTGATGACGGGAGGTGAATGTTATTTTTCTACACTAGGAGTAGCTTGCTGAGGTGATTTGTGACATCGGCTAGAAGCATTTAGACAATGAGATGATCACCGCCATTTACAGTGTGCCTCCGGATTGGACCTCTGTGATGAGGAGGGTGGTCATGGCCTACGATTACCTTCGTCGGGTGGCATGAGGGGATATTCCTGCAGAGGACGATGAGTCCTCTGAGGAAGATGATGATACTAAGCTAGATGATGAGGATGAGTCTAGTTCAGATTAGCAGCAAGTGGGGCTGCCCCTAGTGCATTGGTGCACTTAGGACTTTTTGCATCTCTATGTATATTCAAATAAGAAAGTATATGTGGCTTATCATTTTGTACTGGACATATTTTGGACATGGGATTTATATATCTATATATTTTTTATGCATGTGGATGCACTTTGTATGGTTTTATATGAGAGTATTTTTATGGTGATGTGAAATGAAATATCTATGTGATGTATTTTTACATGTGTATGCATGTTTATGTATGATGATGCATGATGTCATGTTTGTATGTTTCCTATGTGCAATGATGAATATGCCAATTTAGAATGTCATTAGCCATTTGATCTGCCACACTATTGAGGATTCTAGGAACATGTGTGAATGTGATGGATTCAAATGTTCTAACCATCTGTTTAGTGCACAGGAATTTTCTTAAGAAGCAGGGCTCATGTACCCAGTAATTGTTGTTCAACTAAGATAAGAGTAGCCGGGAGTCTAAGAATACGTCAAGATGGAGGATGCCACAACTAGAGGGAGGCAACCAAGAGGCCATTGACACCATCATATTCTGTCTAGTTTTTGGTTGCAATGCCCATGCATATTCCGTCGATATGAATCAATTCATGCGATGGGGAGTAGATGACCCATGTAGCCGAGGTAAGGTTTGGAGACCATATTCTAGCTCCGTCGACAAATGCAATGTATCAAAACAAGGTAGGATCGATCTGGAGCAACCAAGGAAACACTATGTAAGACTCACTTTGAAAAATGTGTAAAACAGAAAAGGACAAGACTTTGTTACAAGCTGAATTGACGTCACTTAAATAGGTGACGTTAGAGGGAAACTGGTTTGGACTTTCAGGGGATCAGTAGTCATTCCTTTGTGTGACACGATGAACCCGAGGAGACGGCTCATTGGGACATAGAAAAAACACTTGAAAGGGTTCAAGAGGATTTTGTACTTGCGACATCGCAACAAATCTTGTCGCAAGTCATCCATGTGTTGTGCTTGTTTTTGTGACCACACAATGAGGTTCTTAAGATGGACCAACATGATGTGGATGAGGTCGCAGAAATAGTGTGTCATGGCATGCTGGAAGGTGGCTCTAGCGTTCTTTAGACCAAAGGGAATTACTAGATATGTTAATGTGCCCCACGGGGTTGTGAATGCAGTCTTGTAACGATCTTCTTTCTGAATCTGAATTTGATTATTTCCAGAAAATTCGTCCATGAAGGAAAAGACCTCATGTCCGGCTCATGCATCGATAATATGATCGATGAAGGGTGTTGGGAATTTTTCTTTGGGACATGAGATCATGGAAGTCTGTGCAAACATGGATGGTACCCTATTTTTTATTCACATGAATAGGATTTGAAACCCAGGTGGTGTAAGCAATGGGGTAAATGAAGTCGACTGTGTGCAACTTCTCAATTCCAGCTTTGACCGTGAAAACTTTGGAGGGATGGATTGGTCGTTTCTTTTGGCGCATGAGAGCCACATTGGGCAATGTGTCTATGTGGTGTTCCATAATGGATGGATCAAACCCAGGCATTTCAATGTAGGACCAGGCAAAGATGTCACAAAATTCTTGGAAGATAGCAGCGATTTGTTCTGAGGAGAAATATTACCCCAACATGATTTCCTCAACAATATTAGGATTGGTTGAGATATTGATTTTGATGGTAGGTGAGATGTTGGCCATGTTCCCTTCTTTGAAGGAATCTGGTGTCAAGATGGAATTCTTGAACTAGTTGACTTTCCCATGAATGAAATCTTTTGTTTCAACCAAAAAATGGTCAGACTGCAACACAAGTTCTTCGGGGAGGAAGGATGAGCGATGGTGCATGTCATCCCATGGGTATTCTGGAGCAGTTAAGGCTTAAAGTATCTCCTCATCATTGTGAAAGGAACAAAGAGATAGGTATGATGGACTGTCGATAATGGTGGAGATAAGAGGTTCTGTGGAATTGGACATCATGTAAATGGACATGCTATCTGAAGAAGGAGGTGGGGGATGGAATTCTTCGATCAGAGTGATCTCAAATTCAAGGGCATGATGTCAAAGGTTGGCTAGGTCCATTTGAAACTCAGACAAGTCCTAGCAGTGGTCAGAATAGTGTCCATACAATCCACAAAGGGAACAAGCATGGTTTGTTCTCAAGGACTTGTTTCTCACTACTGGCCTGCTTGGGAGCTCAACCACAGGGATATTCTCTATTGTATCCATGATATCCAAATGTGTGCATATTATGGGAATCTCATGACATTTTTGAGTTCATGGCCATGTTCTTCATAGACAGCACAAGGTGGGTTCTATTGAGGTTCGATGGTAGCTTTCACATATTTTCCCCAAGCCCTTTTGGGGTAGGGAGGTGTGGGTGCAGTTGTGGTGGTTGGTTTTTGTGGGCCGGGTGGACGATGAGATTGGACTACAATGGGTTACATGGGGGTTAATACTACCTCGGGCATCGGAGGTTTGGTCAGTGGATCAAGGTACCACACAAGAATCCCCAATGTGAAATTGGGTAAGTTTAAGGTAGCCATTACTGGCTTACTCATGACACCAGGTGGGGGAAATAGGAAGGGAATTGTGTGGACTGGGGAGGATCCCAAATAACGCCCTGATGGTTGCATGTGGGGATGGGGTTGTGGTTGTGGCTGTACATAATGTTGCAGCTGTGGATGATGTTGCGGCTTCGGATGATGTTGCTGCTATGGTTGGGTCTGTGGCTATGGTTGATGTTTGGGTGCAGCAGTGTTGAATGACACCATCCACAAATCTGTAGTCTCATTTGGTGTTAACGGTAGTGACACTAAGGGGAAGGAAGCCATCATGGTGGTATTGGCAAACAACCCAGGGCCCACATTCAACAATGGGGAGTATGGTATGTTGTCAACCATGGTGTTGGCCAGAGGGATAACATTGGCGGGTGCAGTTATCCCTTGTAGATCGATGGTATTGATCGTAGGGATAGCATTGGCTAGTGCAGTTAGCCCTTCTAGATCATGATAAGTTAGTTGGTCAACCGTCATGATTTTCCCATCGTGAGGGAACATCATGAGATGAAAAATAGTTGAATGTATGGCTCTCATGGCATACATATAACTTCTCTCGAGGATAATATTATAGTCCAGCTGAGCATTGCCAACCTCTATGTCAATCAATACTGTTTTCCCAGTTAATGTGATGGGAACATGTGGGAATATTCCTTGGGCTTTAGTGGCGTGGTCATTATAATCCCGCAAAGTAGTAGAGGATGGTTGTAGAATTAGGGATCCAAGATTCTGCTAGACTAAGGTTGACATAACACATGTGGATTCCCCCTCGTCCACGATGCACATGGGCATGAAAAAATTTCGAATGGATACCGAGATTTGGAAGGCAATGATTGATGGAATCCGCAGTTCTCCATTCTCCGTGTCGAAAGTGATTAACTTGGAGTCAGAGGGGTCTACAACACTGAGGGCGGCTAGTAAGGATTTCCACTATGTTGGGAAATTTTTAAGTACCTCAAGAGTGGACATAGCCATAGCTGTTTGGGCCAAGTCATCCACGATGTTGTAGCTTACAACATCTCTAGCCGTAAAGTTGTTGGAAACCCGTCATATGGGGGTGCATGGGGGAAAAGGGGGTAGATGAAGAGGTCTATTGGTTGTTTTGGATGTGGATTCCACTGATGGGTCAGTGGGTTTGTTCTTAGTTCCATATGGATTTCATCTAGTCTGTAAATTGACCTCTTTGGTTGTCAAGGCTAGTAGGTGGTGAACACCTGCTTCTGCTGTCGGAGGTGCCCTCGGGGTGGTGGGATTGGGTTGGGGAGCAAGTGTGGTTGCTACCAGTCCTTGGACTGGTAATGGGTTTTGTAGCACCATGGGTGGAGGTCCTGGTGGTGTCGGGTTGGGTTGAGTTGGGGCTACCATATTGGTAGCATGATGAACTTTGTTGTGAATGGCCTACTTAGTGCAACCCATGAAGGGGAAATCATGTGTATAGTTCCCGTAGACCTTGCATAGTTTGCACAGTTGACTCGTGCATAACAGATCATTGTATCTAGGTTGGTTTGGTTCTTGTGGGTTTTGATCTTGCTGGTTTTACCCGGTGTTGTTGGGAGGATTTGGTTGTTGACCGCCTCTTTGTGGTTGGTTGTTGCCTTGATTCCTTGCTCGGTTGTTTCTAGATTTCTCTTGTTGGTTATTAGGGGTTGGTTGGGTGGGATGTTTTTGTTGTGCAAACACTTTTCCCAAAGGCACAAGAGGAGTTGGGGTGGGGGTTTGGGTGGCTTGCATGAGTGGTGCATAGTAGACTTGGGGGGCTGGGGGTGCTACAAACATGGGCACCTACCCCACATATTGTTGTGCTGGAAAAGTAGGTGCATGGGTCTGCTATTGTAGCACAGGTTGTACATAAAAGGTCATAGCTCCGGACTGGGACATCATTCTTGCATAGTCAAGAGCTTGGTTTGGGTAGGAAACACTAGGGGTGTTGCTTGGTTGTGGTGGCATAGTGGGTGGTGTTGGATGGTGTTGTGGTTGATGGGAGATAGAACCTATGATGCCATCTACGGCATGGGATTCCCTCGGTACATCCTGGTAGGAAGTGCCTACACGGGGAGCATCTAGAATGATAGTGTAGAGGTATCTAGACTGTGCGTAAATGAGGTCAAACTGTTGGGCCTTCAAGATGGCCTCTTACTATATTTGGGGATATTTGGAGGTGACATCCTTGGCTATAGGTGGCAGTAAGGTTTTGAAGAACTAGTACAGGACGATCCTGTGATCAAGTTTGATCTTGCATAAGCTGCGATGTCGCCTCCACTCATGGATATGGTCAGTGATGTGGGTTGTAGTGTTTTAGCGGAAATATAGCAATATTTCCACTCCATCATATCTGACGGAGATTTGGAAATATTGTAGGAACATAAAGGCTAATGAGTTGAAGTCTGGGTACTTGGCTTGTGGTAGCTCAATGTACCACTTGGCTGTAGCACCTGTGAGGGTGTGTTGAAGCAATAGGAGTCTGATCGAATCATCTACAATGTTGTTTGATGAGAACCATAGGTGAAACATAATGATATGGTTCTGGGGGCACCTCCCTGCCTTCCCTTCAAACTTGGAGATGTCTGAGGGGAGTTTGGTTGGCATGGGAGGCCAAAAGGTTTGATGATAGATGGTGTCGTTGGTTAACCTATCCAAGTTAGGTAGGTTGAGGCGTGCGTTGTGTAACACCCCAGTTTTGACCCTGTTTGCATTAAAAATGTATATGATGTATATATTGTAATTAATTGTGGTGTGGAGCTAAAGGAAAAATCCCCACCATCGATTTGGTTGTTTTATGTTTCGGCGATTGAAATCGTTGCTGATGGTATATCATGCTATCTAACACATATTATTTTTGGCGTCATGTGATTATGCATTTTAATTAAAATGAACCCCAAACAACTATGTCAATGCAACCATAATGAAAAGGGCATGATTTTTCTTAAGGATAAGGAGGGGGGTTATTAAACTTGGGCAAATGAGGAAAATCCAAGTGTCAGTTGTTAAACCCATTTAGTTGTCACCCACCCTTTTGACTTACTCACATTTCCTTGTCTCAATCAGTCAACTACCAAATTAAAACCCTCTCTTGTTAGTTGGGCAGTTATTGTTGAGCAGTGGTGTGTGGTAGGACTATCAATTCTTGCCCACATGCACACTCCACCAGTAGACTCATTCACCCTCACGTGGGTAGGGAAAGCACCACGACCCCATTCTTCATTGTTTTCCTCATGTAGAGAGCTGGGAGAGCCATTTTTTTGACATTCATGATTTTCCTGTGTATGTTCCATTCATGTTTTGGGTTGTTGTGGGTTCTCATTTACGATTGGGGTTACTGGACATTTTATACTCACGTGCAGGCTTGGAAGTCACCTCCACACTGATTGTTTTTCCTTCCTCAGAATTGAGAATTCATTGTTGGTTTTCCCATGATTTTGGTTTTCTACGGGTTCATTTTCATTTTGGTTTGTTGTGGGTTCTTATTGAGCCGTTTTGGCCATGATAGGGCCAAGAACGACTTATGAATCAAATTTCCCAATTAGAGCTACGTATTACCCAAATTATCACCTCAATTGTTCTGTGGTGTTTGATTTTCTTCCCTAAAGCTATGAATTGCTTGTTTTGCTGTGTGTATGTAGTGGTTGGTATTTGGACTATGTTGGAGTGGGAATGAAGGCTTGGTATGCTTGATAAACCTGGTGTGTTAGGGAGCCACATAGACAAAGATAGAGGACTGGATTTCTTCTCCACAACCCCTGAATAGCACTAGAAGGGAAGTCAGGGCCTAAGGGACTATGTAGTAGAGAAGGGACTGATTCCTTGTGTTCGGTGTGTGTGGGTGTCCTAGAAGTCAGGCTAGTTCTGGTCTAGGTGTCCTTAGCTCTTCAGGGATCCCACCAGCTTAGCATTCAGCTTTTCACAGTTCCCTGATGGCCTGATAAACCCAACTATGTTGGCTTGGATGATTTGTCTATCTTTGGCTATGTGTGAGCCTCCTCAGTTCCTTATTCCTTGGGGAATCATACCCAGCTCGAGGGTGGCAATGTTGTTGAGAGATTAAGGAGCACACTGGCCTATCATTGGGTAGAACATTGCAGCCACATAGTTGGTTGTGGAACAAGTTCTTTATAAGATAAATATTCTTGTGTTCAATCTCTGCAATCATATTTGATGTTTAATGAATTATGATGAACATGTTGAATACCTAAATGTATGTTTTGCTTCCACTATATGCTGAATAATTATGCATCTCTGCATGTTCTACTTCAAAGCATTTCAGTTTTAATGTATGTACATGTTCATGGGGCTAGTTTCCCAGATAGATAAGGGTTTGGTAGCATCCTCTTCACCAGTCAGAGGGTCGGGGAAGTTACACCATGAAATGGAGGTTTTACCCAAGGTTGATGTGTGATGGACCAGCAATGGTGGTGGGGTTTGCAGGAACATGATGCACCTATGTGACTGGGGGTACTTGTGGCACAATTGTGGATGAGCCACCTCCCCTGGGTATGGTAAGTGGCACAGTGCGAGTGGAAGGGCCACTTCCCCCATGTATGATAGGAGGGACAATGTAGGTGGAAGGTCCACTGCCCCTAGGCATGCCAAGTGGGACAGTGTGAGTGGATGGGCCATTTCCCCCAAGCATGCCAAGTGGGACAATTTGACTAGTAAGCATGGGTGGAGGTAGCTGACTTATGACAGTCTGCATCACGGTTCTAGGACCACCAGCAGGGGTGTTGGTGGTGGTGTGGGGTATGGACATAGATCCACTGCCAATCACCAAGATAGAAAGTGGATCCGGGTTCGCAACGACCATGGGGCTAGATGGTGTAGTGTGTCAATTTGGCTCAGATTGATATGATTTTGATTCTATATCAGAGGTTGTGTATCCTTCTGAATGTGTAGAGGGTTTTCGAGAATGGTCTCAATGGTGTTGGTTTAAGGACCTGAACTATGGTGGATCACCTCTTAGGCATGAGGAAGACCGCGGGGGATCAATTGTGTCTGGTTGGTAGATCAGGTGGTGAAATATGGTAATGAAATTTTGGACCCCGGTTTTAGTGGCTTCCTATTGGTTTTTAGGTGGTCACTTGGCCACCAATACTTCCAGGAGATAGCGCTTGGATTTTTTCCTCACGGGAGTGCTAGTCAATCAGTAGGGGTCGTTTCCCGTTTCACTTGGCAGTTCCTCTAAGCGGCCAGCTACTTTGGGGTTCTTGTGGAACTCCTCACAATGAGTTTTAGGGCTGAGCCCAAGTACTCCCCATGGTTAAGACAGTAAGGGACTTATGTACTCCAATACTGCAAGTGTTTGAATTAGTGTAAATTAATAGGTTTTAATGGCTGGCTCAATGTCATTAACTGAGTTTGGTTATCTTATTTGGTATGGTTGTGTGCATGTCCATTGTATTTTTTATTATTTTTTGTCATTCACTTGGTGGAGGCTTGTATGGTTTATGAATATTTCGAAGAGATTTTCTATTTTTTTACAGAACTTACAACATGGGTAAATTGTTATGAAACTAGTAAATTGTGAACAAAAAATTTGAAACATGCCATTAATGAATCTGAACTATGGTAGACTTACTAGGTGACTACCTTACACCTGTATTCCTCTTCGACCAGGAAAGAGTGTTGGGCTCTCAACACAATGGGACTAAGCCCATCCGTAGATCCTCAGGTCACTCTTCGAGTGCAAGGTCGGTCAACAAGGAGGACACAAATGCCGTGAGGCCCCCTGGGCCTAGCACCCCCTCTACCTTCCAAGAAACCCACTTTTAGTGGTCTAAAACAATAAAACATGAAATTTCTATTACTATACAAGCTTCACCCTTCATATTATCTAAGAATACCTTGGAGGGTGATGACTGGGTAGAGGAGGAAGGGTTAGGCAAGGAGTTAATTTCCAATTCTTATTAAAAACTAAAATTTAACCTACAGTAGTTTATTCAAGCCTTAAAAGAGATTCATTATATCCATAACCAGTTAAATCTATCATTGATTTACACAGATTGTATGCAGATGAAAACAAACTGCTGGACAGAGGCGGCTAAACTGCACTGACAATCTAGACAGCCTAAAAAACCGAATATGAGAGACATATCTCCCTTTTAGGGGACAATGTGGCGAGGGGGTCACCAAATTTTCCCAAAATCAGGGGAGGGGGTCACTCAGAAAATGAAAACATGAGGGATCTTCTCCCTAAGAGGGAAGTCACACCTTTCGATCCTGAATGAGAGTCCTGATCGCACCTTTTAGCCCGATAAGAGCGGCCTGGCCTGAAAACTTTAAATTTTTTTAACCTGAGCTGGGAACAGGCGACAGTGACTTGTACTGTGTCCAAACAGGATCGGTTTGGCCTTAAGGAGGCTTGACTATGAACTAAAATATAGAAAAACAAAGATCTAAACTAGATTTAACAGAAATTGAAACTAGGTTAGGAAAGCAGAAGTAAAAACTAAAACTTGGAAAAACAATCAAAGGATCCTGTGGGATCAACCTGGTATGGTCACCAAATCTGTATTAGGGATTTCACCCTAGCTACAGGTAGGAACAACTACCTTCCATCTATGAGATGGAAGGGTAGGGTTCCTGTTGGTGAAATGAAAACCTACAAAGAAACATTAGCTTTGAGCCATGGAAACCCTATAGGAAATGGTTAGAAAACAAAAGACAACTATAAGAAATCAAAGGAGGACCTGCAACAAACCATTAGAAAACAAACCTGCAAACAAAATAAGTTAGAAAACTAAAATAAAAATTAAATAAAACAGAGTTATACCTTTAGTCTTGGTGGAAATGGGCCACCATGCCCTAGCTTTGGAAGCACCTCTCTCAATGGGATGTAGGCTTGGCTTATGGAGCAATGGAGGAGAGGGAGGGTGAATTACTTGAGAGGCAAAGGGTCTCAAGGCACTCATATGGGCAACATAACGATAGAGAGAGAAGGATCGTTTTGAGAGTGACCCCCACCCCTCTATTTATAGTTTGTTCTAGAGATTTAGGGTTTTAAGCTCCTGGTCATGGCTTTAGACCCTTTTTTGTCCTTTAAGCCCCTTTCACCCAATTCTTAGCTCCTTTGGGGATTTTAAGCTCCTTTGAGGGGCTTTAGCCCCTTTTTGGAGGGTTTAGCCCCTATGAGAGCTATTTTGGCTCTTTTTAGGGGTTTTTAAGCCCTTTTTCATGTTTTTGAGCCTTTGCAAGGGTGCGGGGGTCAAATGAGGGTAGTGAGATAGATGTCTTTGGGTGGTGTAGGTTACTTAGAGGTCATTGAGGGATTTTTTGGGTTAACAAACCATCCCTAGGTTACTATAGTGATATGGACCGAGATATTTTCTTGTGCATGAAAGTGAAAATTGTTGATGAAAATTGTTTTATCAATAATTACAAGCAATTTAGGGGACAAGTAAAGCCATTAATCCCTTAGTGTGAATATTTTTTCTAAAAGTAAGGCTTTCCTAGGGGTGGGATAATGATTGTGGTCAAGGAAGGTTGGTTCTATTTTTTCTTCATCTCACTCATGAATACATGAATCAAGTTGAATAAAGGTGCATGAAAACCATGAAGAAGTTACATGAAAACTTGATCTCCAAGGATGAGTTGTTGGGTAATCTCGAAGATAAGTTGGAATACCTGTAAGAAGAAGAAAAGGCCCCTTCTTATAAGAAGCTAGAAACAAGAACAAAATATGTGGAGATATTTATTGAAAAAGTGAGGTAAACTCTTTTAATCCCATATTATTCCTATTGGTAAGTCTAATGAAGCCTTTGGATGTTTTGAAATGCATAAGAAGGGATTTGGCTCCAACATTATGAAAAATATGGGCTACAAAAGCCTAGTGCTTGGAAAGGAAATCCAGGGAAGAAACAACCCCATTGAATTTGATTAAAGGCCACAATATTTGGCCTTGGGTAGCTTGGTTGGGTTAATGAAGAATGTGAAACTTCTAAAGAGAATACATTTAAACTCCTTTGGCCCAAAACATGCACAAAGGAGGAAATGATACCATCAAAATGAGGACTAAAGACGAGTGTCAGGAACCTATAAATAGTCAGCATCAATCAGCATTTTTAGGAAAGGATTCACAATTTCAACAAGGAAGGAGCTAAAGGAAAGTACAAGGAATAAAATCCATATAGATAGAACTCATTGATAGGAAAATGTGTAGAAAATACATTATCCTTGGAATAATATTGTGCAAGATTCAAGGACAAAGCATAAAGCTTTAGGTACTTCCAAGGTACTTTTTAAGGATTCTAATATTATACTTAAGTATAGTATTCTAGGTGATTGCTTTGGATTGAAAAAAAATGTTTATAGACAGGTAGCCGAATACTAATTATGAAACATAAAATTAACACTGAAATGTGTAAATTTTGGCAAATATTATGATAAAAAAACATATTTTTATGTAAATATAGGCTATATTAGACACTAAAAATGACCAAATAGTGAATTTATTTTTTGCAAAGAACCCAAAAATATCCAATTGGAAAAATTGTGCCCATAAAAATTACCCTGGGTACTGCAAAATATCTATCAACTTGGGAGATGAAGTAAGAAATCAAACATGCAATAAATAAAATAAGTCTTTCCTCAGTTCTTATTGGGGAAAAGGGCATTCAACATACCATAGTTGGATCCTTCATCCTTGTATACATTATAACAAGGGGAATTGTAGTTCCAATATTTTCTAAAGCCAAAATATAGCCAATCATGACCTAGGTCGCTCTAAAGAGAGTGTAGATGTATAGAATACAAACCAAAGTACTCTTTCCCAATGAATCAAGATTGAGCATAGATGGACACCATGTCAACAATGGCACAAATTTTCCAAGCAATCGAAACATATGTATGTCATCAAGACTTCTTTTTCTAAGTGCTTTACAACCCAGTATAGGGGAGATGTTATCACGTAATCTACACGAGAACAACAAAACATTAAACCAGCATAGATCCATCTTAAACCTGGATCTAGAAAGCACCGAGAGGGATCCAATTTCTTTAGGTGTAAGTTAATTTTATCTTAAATTTTTAAATGTTCATAAAAAATTACACCTCAAACATTTTGATCCATTTAGTTTTTGGTAAATATGGGTTTAACATGGATCTTTTAATTACTTTTCATTTAGTTTATTATTGGGTTTTTATTATTTGATAAATTAGGTGACATGTTTTTCTCTATATTCTTTTTTGTTTTAGCACATGTGTTGGTGTAGTGTTAGGTTAAACATACATTGATCTCATCGATGTTATTTGGATGACACTCCTTTATTCTAATCAATAAGCCATAATCAAATATATCAAAATTCTACTCTAAAGTCACACCAAAATATATCTAAATTTTATTATAAAAAAATGTTTTATTATTATTATGGTGAATTATAAAGAAAGTTAGTTAATTTAAATTATTTTAAAAGTAATTAAAAATGAAAAAAATAAAAATGATAGAATCTTCGAAGAAGGTTGAATACCTTTTAAAAATGAGTTTAGCATTTCCAATAATCATTAACGGTTAATATATATTAGAGAGAATAGAAAGACAAATGAACATGAAAAATAACATTAAAAAATACAAATGATCATTTTCTAAAGAACAAAATTAGTAAATTAGCATAGACCCATTTTAAACCTGGATTTACCAAACACCCAGAGGGATCTAATTTATGGATCTATGCTAGTTTATTTTATTTTATTTTATTTAAGTCCATATGTAATTTATATTTCTCATTTTTTTTTCATTTATGTCGGCTAGCATAACGTGACTAACATGACCGGATCTCCCCTGTACTAGTTTGGAGAGCACCTCGCTTCTCTCGGTGCAAAAATATTTTGGATAACATATGTCGACTCGATTTTAAATTTTACACAAAAGCTATGAAAAATTAAAACAAGCATAGATCCATACAGATTTATGAAGCACAAAGAGGGATCAATTTTATTGAGGTGTACTTTTTTTATCCTAAATTTTTTACACATCAAGAAAAAAAATGGAAGTTCAATAAATTTGATCCCTTTCAATGCTTGGTAGATCCAAATTTAACATGGATCTATGCTGCTGAAAATAGGGAGATAGAATATTGTTTCCCAAACCCAAGCCAGGAAAAGAGAAAGAGAATTAGATACTATAATTCAACATGGACTTGTATTGTTGATTAATGCATCACAACTGGAGTAGTATGCATGTCCAATGTTGCCTCAAGCATGGCAATAGTTGTAGAATTTATTTTTAAAGTTCAGATAGACATATCAACAATTTTAACACATACTTCCATGAGGGAATCAATGAATATAGCATTGTGTGATTCATAGTAGCAAGTTATTTAATTCACCTCATAATGGACAAGAAAATATGGAATGCATAAGATGATAACACATTAAATTAAGGTTAACGTGAAAGTATGGTTTGATGAATTGTTCCTAGTAAAGGGTCAATTAATTTCAGAACATTTGTTAACAAGTATGTTGGTGAATTGCATAATCCCTACACCTTAGACCTTGAATTATAGTTTTAGTTGTTTAAATAGAGAAAGTATATGGAAATACATTTTGGGCACACTACACCACCATAACATGAGATTTCCATGTTCTTTTAATTTAGGCATGTGAGCGTTGTTTAGTAAGTATATCATAAATCAGAGTAGAGGAAGCTCAAACCATGAATTACAATTTTGGTCGTTCATAGGTCCCTCAACAATAGGTTGTGCACCCTTAGGTTAACAACCATTGGGATCCACTTGTGGAAGCTCTCCATTTGTCTTCAAACATATTACTAAGTTGAGATGCCATAACCTAGAGTTACCTAGTGGATTATATTACATTGCATTGACATCCTAGCATTTGGAGAAAGCTCTCATGGGTATGAATAGATGTTTGATTCAAGCATCCTCTTAATGGTTCCCAAATCCATGGGTTTCTTGATGACCTGAAAATATCCAACAATGTTAAGCCTAACAATATCAACAAGAAGATCTTCCATATTTTTTTTCTCATATCTGGATTCAAATATTCCCATAATACCGTTCTTAAATCCAACAAGGGAACCTTTAGATCTTAGTTTCTTTATTTCTGATGACTTTTTTTTCATAAACAAACTCTAAAATGACATATCACTGATTGGACTTGCAAGTCCTCTTGTCTTGGATATTGTCTTTGTTGTTGTATTTTCTAGTATCATTGCTAATAACTTAATAAGAGTTCTTGGAACATGAATTTGAACATTAAACGTATTGACATGATTATTGCCATTAACAAGCACCTTTTCCAATCTAGAATTCTGTAGAATGTAATTTATATCTATATTTTATTTTACAATGTTAAAAGCATTAATTGACAAATGAATTTGAAATACTCTTACATATATCATTTTAGTTTGTAATTGAGCATAAATGACGATAACCATTTAAGACATGATTAACATCATTTTTTTTAGTGCAAATATTATGTTACATGCTTTTTAGTGGATGAGTAGACTACATATATATTGACCAAGCCTTCGTAATTGAAACATTTTGTATATTTTTGTGAAAATCTTGGCATTATAGATAATATCTCTCTCACTGAGTGGGAGTGCTGATTTTTTAGCAGCGTTAAGATCCATTCCCTGGGAGAATGGAGGAACCTGGTTAATTACTAGGAACTTGATTCAGTTTGGGACTAAAACTCATCCTTGGGACAAGATCTGTTCCCTGGGAGAATGGAGGCACTTGGTTAGTTACCAATTATTTGACATTGGGTTAACCTAATGCATCTTGGGTTTGATCCACATAGTCAGTTACCATGTCATCACTAGAAGCCATAGAGTGGGTCTAGTAAAGTGATGGAATTCTCCTCTTAGTCAATGAATGATGGGACCTTCTCAAGGGATTGGCCACCCCTTATTGAAATACCCAACACTTGACCCTAGTACAATTGAGGTGAACAATATGAACACTGAAAATCTTCCTTATCTTGATGATGCACTTCAATTTGACTTATATGTTCCTTGAAGACCACTTGAAGGACAAAGAAACCTATTGAGAGTCCAAGTACCCACAAGGTTGGTCCTTGCACAAAGGCTCTATACTATTCAAAATAAAAGGTGAAAAGAAAAATAAAATAAAAATTCAAATAATAAAATAAAAGATCAAAATAAAATAAAAGGTCAAAAAATAAAAGGCAAAAGATAAAATAAAAGGTAAAAAATAAAAAAATAAAAGTCAAAGGTGAAATATCTTGAAAGATAAAAATATTAAAATCCCTAAGGGTGTCTCCTTAATCTAAGAACTTATGTCACCTTATGAGCTATAAATAAAGTTCATTCTCATTTTGACAAAGTATGAAAAAAGATCATCTTCATCTCTGCTATAGGAATTTGTTGGGTTCTATCTGATGCTCACTCTCACACATGAACATACTTGATGCTTTGAGGAATTCACTATACTGTGGGGCCTATAGTCAAGCTAGGTACCACACTAGTGTTTGAAGGTGTAAGGACTGATTTTAATTTTTTGTTGACTACTCCTCCATCACATACTTCATATTAGCCCAACTGAACTCACCCATGGGTCACGACTACCCTACCCGAGGTCATGAAAATCTAGTTAGGGCTCACGATTAGCCTACCCTAGCTCTTGGTAGTTGTGCTAGGTGTTGTTCCATATCTCGGTCACCTGCTAGGGTTCATATCAAGCCTGGGTTGAAGAGAAAGCAACCCAGGTGTAGATTACACCAACAATGAAGGTGAATGAGGACATGTTGTGATAGTTAGTAGTATTTTCAACCTACAGACTTCTTCAGTTGGGTTAATTTATATCAACACTACTACTATTGTTCTTTTGACATACTTTCCCTAGAGGAAACTTGGTGGTTTTGAAAAATTGGAAGATTTTTTATCTGCCCTTTTCCAAACTTACTCATCTCATTATAAGGAAGAAATTTTCATTGCTGGGGTTTTATTCCTGAAATTTTTTTCCCTAGGATAATTTTTTTGTATCTATGCATGATTTATTTCTTCTATTGCTGCTAGCTATCTCAGTTTTATTTTTTTCTACTACTAATATATTTTACAAGTTGGATAATTGAAAGGAAAGACTAAAATTACTATCAAACTTAAATCCATGTTAAAAATTTAACACTAAGTTCTACATATGGAGTTTTCTGTTTGGGTTTCCTTTTGATAAAGTGTTTTTCTCACCACATATACATGTCTTTATATCATCTCGATGAGTTTCAAAGACTCGAGAAGGGGGTGGAGGGTGCTTCATTTTATTATTATGAATGACAATTGGACTACTTCCATTTAAAATATCAATATATCCTTAATTGCACACCTACACTCCATGACCAAGGACTATTATCATTTTAATACAAAGCACATTATAGATGTTTCAAAAACACATTTCAAATGAATTGTTGAAAGATGATGTTATGGATGTTAAGACCACATAAAGAAAACCATATTTATTTAAGATAATTATTTCAATGACATATCAAGAAGGCCTTCCATCTTTGAAAATTAGAAAAATACCACAGTAACTGTGGATTAACTTAGAAATATATTTTCTTTACTAGACCTAGACATATTCAAATCCAGAACTGTAATGAAATGATAAAAAATCAAAACTCATCCGCTACTTGAATCTAGACAAATCAATAATGTCCATATCCAAGTGATGCGGGGAAGTTATGTGTATTGGAAAATGGCAGTAAAATATATGTATACAGAAATCCCTTGTCCTACACACTAGGGGGGCCCATACAACAAGTTGGTATCTATCTAGGACATGACATTGAAATTAAATTATTATTATTATTATTATTATTTATAATGACAAATAACATATGATAATTTTATTCAAATTTTTGCAAGTAAATAACTGTATGTCATTGAGATTTGTTGAGCGTTAGTCCAACAAAATCAAACAGAATGGAAGTTATCACTTAATAGGAAAAGCATATAACCACTCATAAATCCTATCAGCATTCAGTACATATGCAAATGCATCTGGGTATTTTAGACAAAAATAACCCTAGCTAAATCTATCCATTACAAGTGGTCAAATACAACATGTTGAATGGTATGGATCAGAAATTTGTTTTTTGCATATGAGTGAGTTCCTGTACAATTGCACTACACCCTATTATGCATTTTTAGTTGAACTTGGCATGGGATATCCTCCCTAAAATGATGACATTATCAGTTCCAGATCCTTGAATAGCTATATCTAGGATTAATGAGATCAGCTACCTCTAAAATAAAATAAGCTAAAGTCTACCTAAAAATCCTAAAACAAGGAGGGTGGGCACCCTCCATAAACAAAGAACGAAATAGCGTACATGGTCCACTCTAATACATCAAATACTCCCTGAGAAACCCTCTCAATAAGGGTTCCCTATCCACATGAGAAAGAAACCTCAAATACATCAGTTTAATTATGTCACCTATGGCCTCAAAATATGCATAAGAGTCAACATGTCAGAAGTAGAAGGCTTGATGTCCAAGAAAATTTTAACAATGATGAAAGAAGTGTGGCCCTCCAAGTCTTGAATTTGGGTGCTAGTCCCTTGGAAAGTGAAGAGTCAAATACAAATCCTTGAAGCATGGTGTAGTAGCTTCCTAAGTCAAGGAACATCTCACATCTATCCTAAAAGGATCTCAAGTGATATTGGTGAATGGAAAATCTATCTTATTATGTGAGTGGACCAATTTTCAAAAAATATCTAATGCAAGTCACCTCCAATGTATCTCTAAACATAAAGATACTATGTAACATAAACGTCACCATACAAAAGCTTTTCATGAAATGGTATACCATCAATACAAATAGGCCATTCCTCCAAATAAAGTCTTCTTTTACATTAGTATTGAGGTTAGGCATGCTACTAGGATCCACCTCTTTTCTCTTCATAGGATGCTACAAGAAGAACATTTCTACAGTAGTTCTATGGAAACCATAATCTGAGTTAATTGTTTCTACAAGAATCCTCATGGTACACCATCAATATTTAGTGCATGCATCCATTCTCTGTCTTGTAAATCACATGAGAGACTTATCATATGCATGGTATCTTCACGACTTTGCTAGGACACTATACTATTGTTAGTCCTTTTTATGTAGGTTTTACTTATGTTAATACTAATTTCCATTTTACAATATGCACTAGTTGGTGCCATGCATTTGAATGCTAGTTATGTATAAAAATTGTTACTATCTGTTGTAAATTTATGCCATCATGATGCTACAAGACCGTTGCTCCTGAGGTAGTCCTAGCCCATAATTTTATACGCTTTACATTCATCCTTCTTTGAAGTTCATACCTAGTTACAATATGTTGTAACACATAGTTGGAAGGATGATATATGGGTCAATGTTAGGTCTAAAATCGTACTACTTCTTTCTTTATGGTCTGAAATTTCTATAACTCACAGATTGTATGTTATCCTTTCTATGGTATTATTATTATTTCCTTGTAAATGCAAAATAATTTATAAAATGCCCTCAATTTGGTTCAAATACTTACTGTAATAGCCATAGACAACTATATTTTCATATCAGTATAATGTTGCAATTAATGCATGCGTACCTATAGAAATAATCCTCTTCAAATTGGATGTTGATATCTTCTTCCATGGAGTTTTGGGGATACACCATTTTGATGTTTGAGTCCCACAAATAGCATCAAATAGATGCTAACAAATTTGGTGGACTAGTCTTCAAAAGGAAACTTATTTTCTTATTAAATACTCAACAATATGAGTTCTCCACTTGAAATATAGCACTGAAGAATATCTTTGGTGATAGTACAATCCCAAATCCATTTGTTATTGCTAGTATAATTCCAAAGGAATGATGTCTGTTAGAACTGTTTTGGTTACAGTTGAGATGAGCAGGCTTGAGGTGAAATAAGGGTATGGTATGTGAATTTTTTTATAATATGATGGAAGGGTGCTGAAAAAATGCTAAATCAGAGACCAAGGTATTTATTTCCTCACAAAAAACCATAAACCAAGGTTTGGAAAGGGCTATAAAATAAAAGTAGTGCTTGTGGTATAGACTAGAAATTTTTATGGTCTAGATCTTGAGGATGGAAGATCTACAATGGGTAATGAATGTGCTAATTGAAGTTGCAGGGAAAAAGAAAATTTGATGATCAACAGAAAAGATTACAACCCATTAAAATCCATGGCATAGGATTAAAGGAGATGAGATCAACGATGCAGATAGATTCCATCATGGGAATATGTAGGGAAGAATATGAACCGAGGATGGGAGAAAAGTTTAAAACATGGATTAAATCGATGATGGATATTAACGATGGAGGAGATGGATGGAGGAGATGGCATCGATTGGGAAAACATGCATGGAATATGATAAGTTGGAGATCAACGAAACTATTAAAAATATTTCTTGATCAACAGTCACGATCACCAGTAGATGAGATTAGCGGTTGTTAAGTGATATGCCCAGATAAATTGCAAATTGTTTTACAAATCAAATGGGATGCGTAAAATAAAGGTGTGGATTAAAAGGTGGAGGAAATAAACGGTGGGAGAGGAAGGTCTTGTAGATATAAAACAAATAGATGGTCCTCTAAGTGAAAGAGCAAGGAGGATAGATAATAGGTGATGCAGAAAAATAAGGGAAGGATAAGGCTAACAGGTGATGAAGATCGATAGTTAAAAATATAAGTAGACTGAATCTATGTACAGAAAGGGATCCTCCCATGTGACATGCATGGGGATTAACAAAGAATTATACTAATGAAAATAAAAATGATTCCCTAGATCCCAAAACCACTATTTCAAGAATATTATAAAGGGAAAAGGCACATTTTCAAGGATTATTTATCTTTTATGCATTGGGAGAAGGAAGTATTTTCTTCGTGGACAAATCCAAGTCAAGCAACTATATTTCCAACCATCGGTTTTCTAAGTAGGCTACATTTTCACCTGCCTACTAGTTTTTAGAAATGGATAGTGGAGGAGAAGTTGAGGCTCAGACCTTGGAGTTTCAGAAAATAGACAAGGTTTTTGAAGATGGAGATGGAAACATTTTTTATACTGTTTTATATTTTTTCTTTGTTCATCAATTGAAAACCAAGCTCGGGGATTTTAAGGACCAGGGAACTAACCTACACAACATTTTTGAGTCCCATTTGTATTATTTCTTTCTAAACCAAACCCCAAATTTCCCAGAATTTATTAACTAGTGTGCATCTAATGACTCTTCCTCTGAGAGAGAAATAATGGAATCTGCTAAAACCAAGATCATGTTCCCTGTAAATTCCCTTGTCATCTAAGATTCACTCATAGTCCTTCCTTCATTTACCCTAACACAAGAGGATTTCAATGAGGAATACCTAATTTATTCCTTTGGGCATGCAACCATTGAGGAAAAACAACCCTTTTTCTCCAAATGTTTCAAATATGATGTGTTGATTTCCAACCAGCCCTTTACCTTGTATGTTAACATGTTCAATGAAGAAACGAAGCTGATTATTTCAATGATAAGTCAATTCTTAGGTATAGATATAGACAAGTTTGTCCCCGATGTATTAATGAGTCTTTTATTCAAAATCAACATGATTCGGTTTGATTCTCAGTCCCCCCAAACTCCTTTCCTTAAATTTGATGAACTCCTAGCTGAAAGCATTCACTCTTAGCTAGTGAATTTCCACAGTACCAGGAATTTCATATTTCAATCATACTTGAATCAGAATTTTGTTATTTTTCAATGAAGAAAATCTAGATCCCCTAGAAATGGTGCTTACAACAGAAATTAGTAGTGACGTTTTCAAATACATGAACCTGCTGATGGTAGAGGTTTACAAAGTATTCATTCAGAAGAAATTACCTAGATTATTACCATGAATGCAATAGGCTTTATAATTTGATCCAGATAGGAAAATAGGAGATTGGTTCCTATTACAAGAACAAACTAACATCAAGGTGTATGGATTTAGTCATGAACCATATATTTTTCATGCATTCTTTACTCATAGATTGTTTTATTTGGAGCTTGTAATACATATGTTGATAGTATAAAATGAACATTTTATTAGTTTCAAAAAGGCTTCAGAAATCAAATTTCCATGGGTGATTGGGCCTTTTATCATAAAAAGTAAAGCTACACTCTTTGTAGTAGAAAGTATCCTACATGAGATGGATTTTAAGAAATAATTTGTTGTTAATTATGATCCCAAACATGTTATCTCACAAAGAAGGAAAATGAATAAGAACAAGGATTTTGAGCACTAGGTAGTAGAAGGATCGGTTGAAAAAGTCAATCGGTTGGATTATCCATCACCAATGAAGAATGCAGAAGTTTCACAGGAAAATACATTGGATGTTATAAAAGATACAGAAGTAGTCACTCCCATTGCAAGTAATTCATAGGTAACATGTAAAAGAACCTATTTAGATTCCATTGACACAGGGAAAGAAGAAATCTCAAAAACAACTAAAAGACAGAATATTGAAGCCGAGGAACAATTGGTATAAGTAACTGAGCCTGAGGTCGAGAAAAATCAAGGAAAGGTCAAAGGGTTAGCTTTTGAAGTACAATAATATGAATTTTCAGAGGTTCCTAAAACATCAAGTGATAAATTTAAATCTAGATTTGAGTTATATGACAAGTACAAGGATGATAGGGAGACTTCTTTAAAGGAATCTACAAAATTACATTTAGATGTTAGGAAGATATCTAGTAAATAGGTCTCACTGGTAACTGACAAGACCACACTAAGAATACTCTAAATTTAGTTGTTTCCACTAACAACATGATAACATAAATGATATTGAACCTAAAGGATATCCTAGTTCTTGACATGATACACTTGCACATGCACGCTGGGGGAAGTGATTTACAGTGATCTGACGAAATCCACCTTGAAGGTATCCAAGTTATAATCCACACAGTCCAAACTAGAAAATTAGCCGAGGTAGGATAAGGTGGAGAATAAAGTACACTAGTAGCAAATAAAGAAACTTCAAGGAGATTTGTTGGATATAGACAATGAGGAAAATAAGTGAGAGGTCACAAATAAAATCCTAGCAGAGAACAAGAATACAATTCAACTTTTAAAGAAGAAATTAAAAATCCCTACAACATAGTTAATTTAGGATTCTGAATTGATAGAATTAGAAAAGGAAAAAGATCTTCTAGCTACGGAGCTGACTGACAGTAAGGAAAGGCTCTTGGATCTTGCTAAGGAGAAGAAGGAATGGGAAAAAGAGAAAGGCATTTTAAATGCAAAAAAATGTTGTTTTAAATGAAAGATAATTGTTTTAGGAAAAAAAGAAAGAAAATAAGAGTAAAGAATATGAAGTACAAATAATCCATCCTATTTCATAAACAAGTACATAATCCATTGTATAGTCTATGTCCCAAGTAAGTATGTGGGACTTGGGAATCATTGGTTTGAAAATCCAAAATAAAAATTTAGCTGATGCAGTTTTGAAGAAAGAATAAGAAATAAAAGCATTGGATAACGAATGTAAAGAATTGCTGGATAAAAATGAGAAACTAGTAAAGCAATTATCTGGACAATTTCCAATGTAGGGAGCCATACATCTCATATGGGACATGATCATCACTAAATCTATTAAAATTGGGCCTTATTTGAATTATATTCTAGAAAAAGAAATGGTTATAAATGCTGCTAGAAAAATTTTTATTGTAGTAGAGGAAGCTTTGAATAAAAAACCTGTGGATACAACCAAAAATACAATTAATTTCCTAAATACTTTATCAAAGGAATATTTGAGAACAATGGGAATTAAGGACATAATTACAATGATCACTTGGGATAGGAAAATACTGGGAAAGCATCAACACAGAAATTGCGCAGGAAAAGACTGAAATAATGCAACATCAGGTGAATATTTTCAAAGGTTTATTTGTGTCATTTATTCATAAAAAATTTCCTTCCTTTTGGGAAGAAGATGGTAAACTTTTGTCTCAAGTAGAATATCAAGCTTTGTTGGTCAAATGTAGAGTGTGTCATAATAAATTTGAATATATGAACCAATCTCTGTCAGGAAAAACCATGGTTGACAAATTAGCAATGGAGTTTGAGATAATTAATACTTTCAGAACAATTTGTTCCTAGCTGCAATCTATTTCACGTGTATATCATGTGGAATTGAGAGTATTGGCTAAAGAAATGGTGAATCTAGAGATTCCATCTATGGACCAGCCGAAGACGATAGAGAAGTTTGTCAAAAAAAATTACAAATTTCATCAATAAAGAAGTTCAGGAGATTTTCAAGACAAGTTTATTTTGAAAAATGTAATAGATTTCTAAGTAGTTAAATTGTTAGGAGTTAAATTACAAGTGTAATAAGGAAGTTACTTTTTGCCTATTTTTAGCATAGATTTCTCACTGATTGTTTTTCATATTTGACTCCATGCCCAATGACCACCTGTTTCAACCATCGTGACTATTAAATTTTATTCCTTTACAAAATATCTGGCCTTTATGTTATTTATTGAAAGGTCCTTCTCTGGAAGGAAAGAAGCCAACTTTCCTCCTAAAGGTTGGTTTTGTGGTTACCATGGGATTATCCTTTCACAACCGAGGGTAAATTTTGGTGTCATTGTCAGGGAATGAGAGTTCAAATCTTCCCTCAGAAGAACGATAGTATTATTCAAGAAGATAGGATTTATGTGGGAAAGAAGAGGTTCTTGCTGCCAAAGTTGGTTTTCTTTTTTCCTTGGTGACTCCATATTAAATTTCAAGAAGGTATTCTAAATATGACCTAAGGAAACAATATTGAAATAGTTTCAGGAGTTGGACAGTCCAGATCGCATTGAAAATAGTTCAACAAACAAGGAGTGATCCGCAAAGTTAAAGTTCCACACTAATAGCAGATCAACGGAAGAGATCAACGACTCACAAGAGTTATAGAAATAAGTGTTGCAGACACATAATTGTGGAATTCAATTCCAGAATTTGGGAAGAGTAGGTTCCGCAATCTGCAATCCATAATTGTGGAAACAAAGTTGCGGAAAGGTATTTGTGGAATCTGTTTTGAGAATAGTCGAAATGCGGATCTGTAACCCACAATATGCAATTAAGGAAGGAAGGAGTTTTCAATTGCGGAAATTTTGTTGCATAAAGGTCATTGCAGAAAGGTTGTTTCGGAAAGGTCGTTGCAGAAAGGTAATTGTAGAAAGGTAATTGCAGAAAGGTAATTGCAGAAAAGTATTTTGTGGAAAGGTAAAGGTATTTTGCAGAAAGGTTCCTGCGGAAAATACCATTGTTGAAGGTCATGACTAAGAAATTAAACAGAGTTAAAAATGATAAACAGAGAGGTAATTTAGAATTGATTTTTGAAAAGTCACGATGAGGGTATGTGAATGTTAGATGAAGAGACATGGATGAGGGTATATAAGAAAATATTTAACCTTCAGACAAGCGTCTTGGTACATACGATTTCAATTTCCATAGGTTTGTAGGTTTATAGACCAAATTGACAAAGGGTGGTTGGGAGGTGCTAGGGCAGGAAACAAGCCTGCAAGGGGGTCGTAGCCTCCTTCCAGTGGTAGTTGTTAAATAGGGTGTTGATGCATCCTTTTAGTAGTATATGATAAACTAGGGGGTAGTATCCTCCTTCCAGTAGTTGTTGGTAAATAGGGTGTTGTAGCATCCTTGTCTATAGATGCAGATAGAAAGCATTGTAGAAAAAATGCAATAATAGAAATGATTTGTGGTTTTCCCTATTGGGATTCCACCATAAAATAATTGTGTTTTTCTTTTATTGTTGATTCTATTTTTAANCCCCCCCCCCTCTCAGTACTACTTGTTATTCCAACAATTGGTATCGGAGTAGGATCTTCATTAGAAGTTTAATCATTTGAAGAGAGATCCCTTATCACTATGGATAAAAAGGTAAAAACGTCCTCCAAGGTTCCAATTTTCAATGGAGATGATTAAATTGTATGGATAATTAGGATGAGAATCTATTTACTGTATATCATACTAAATGTTTGGATGACTATA
The DNA here is from genome assembly GCA_001517045.1 of Pseudotsuga menziesii. NCBI lineage: Eukaryota > Viridiplantae > Streptophyta > Pinopsida > Pinales > Pinaceae > Pseudotsuga > Pseudotsuga menziesii. The sequence continues at coordinate 20,135 of LPNX011209027.1, read as the reverse complement.
GAATCAGGAGATGTGTATCCAAAATATCCTCCTACAGATCCTGAAGAAATAAAATAGTTTGAAAAAAATGGTAAAGTAGGTAATACAATCTTGGCTGGATTAGAAAACCCAATATTTGCCAAATTAATGCATTGGAAAATAGCAAGAGATATCTGGAGCAAACTATGAATCATATATGAAGGAAACTCCCAGGTAAAAAGGGCCAAACTCTAGACATTTAAAACTCAATTTGAAAGTCTAAAAGTGAAGGAAGAGGAAAACCTTGTAGAATACTTTGAGAGAATTGATCAAATCATTAATGCAATTCAAGGGCTTGGAGATGACATGGAAGAAAGAGAAATAGTTGACAAGGTATTGATATTACTTCCAATGATTTATAATCCAAATATCTATGCCCTAGATTATAGAGAAAATATTGACAAACTCATGATGGAATAACTCTATGGGATCCTCATAGCTTATGAAATGAGAATTGAGAAAGATAATTCTGAAAATAAGGAAGCAACCTTTAAAGCATCAAAGAAATATAAGGAAAAGATTCAATCAGAAAAATTTGATGATGAAGAAGAACTTCTTGTTAAAAATCTTTAAAAAGGTACCAGTAATTACAAAGGGAAGTTACCCTTAATATGTTTTAACTGTGGGTGAATTGGCCATTATGATTCTAAATGACCTTATCCCAAACAAGAATATAATGATGACTTCCCTGAAGATTCAAAGAATAACAAAAGGTTTTTAAAAAAGAAAAAGAAGACCTTTTATTCCATGGATGATAATGATTCTAGTGAATAAGAAGTTGTTGAAGTCGTATTCATGGGAGTAGAGAACAAAGTCTCCAAAGAAGAAGTAGAAGGTGTGGTATATCTTGAAGAATAAATTATAAGTGCTCTTGAATAATTAAGAAAGTACAAAACAATGTACAAAAAATCACAAATTCAGTTGACAGAGCTTGAGGAAGAAAACAATGATGCAGAAAGAATTTTTACTGACTTAAAAAATCAACTTCTAGAAGCCATAGAAAGTGAAAACAATATAGAATGGAAAATCAAGGAAAAAGAGAAATAATTAGAAAAAGTTGAAGATGAATTAATCTTGTTGAGAAAGAAGACAAATGAAGAATCCTTTCAATCAAAGTTTAAGAATGGTTCAAAAAATCTTGATGACATCCTAAGTTGTCAAAGATCATCTACTGATAAAACTAGACTAGGTTTTAACAAGGAAAAAGAACAATCTTCCTTCATAAAAAATGAAGGAAATAAAAGAAGTTACGTTGATGCACTTATGAGACCAGTTGTAAAGGAATACAATCAAAAAATTGCTCTCCCTCAAAATTATAGTAGGAAATATAATGTTCCAAGAAAACATCAGCAACTCTTCTTGGGGAATTGTTATGTCTCTAACAAATTTGGACATATAGCCATAAATTGTAAACTAATGATTCCTAATGGGAAAGACTTTCCATCACTATCTCATTTCTATAATAATTATGCTACTAGAATCAATACAAGAGGAAGAAACTATAATACCTTTGCTCCTGTACATATTTATAGTGTAGAGTTTTACAAATGTGGTAATCAAGGACACATTTCTAGAAAATGAAAACTAGTGATTCCTATGGGGAATGTGAACACAAAATATCAAGGAAATAAAGAAAGGAAGGTTTGGACGAATAAAGATGAGGTGAAATGCTCATTATCTCTATGCGCAACAGAAAAACAAAATATATGGCATGCGGATAGTGGATGCTCAAAACAAATGACATGAGAACCAAATAATTTTATAAGCCTAAAAAGGAATAAAAAAGGAAAAGTCACTTTTGGATATAATCTATCCTCTAAGATAACTGGGAAGGGTACAATGGCTCTTAGAGACAAAATGAAAGATGAAAACATGATACAAGTAGAATACCTCAAACCCAACCATTTTAGTGTGAGTCAAACATGTGATCAAGGAAACATATGTATATTTGATTCCAAGAGGTGTGAAATCACAAGAAAAGATTCAGGAAAACTCATTGGGACTGTTGTAAGAACCCCAAGCAATGTGTATATTCTAGAGAATGAATAACAATTTTATATGAGTCAACTTGATGAAACTATGCTTTGGCATAGAAGGATGGGGGCACTTAAAATTTAACAATCTTGTAAAAATTAGTAAGAAGGGAGATGTAAGGAGCTTGCCAAAAATCATAAAACCATTGAATCATGTTTGTAGAAACTGTATTCATGGGAAGAAAAAAGAACAAATTTCAAAGACAAAGAGCATATGACCTCTCATCCATTAGAAACAATTCATATTGATCTTTGTAGACCAACAAGGACTAAAATATTTCAAGCTGAACATTACTTTATGTTACTAATGGATGATTGTACAAGGATGACTTGGGTGACATTTCTTAAAAATAATTCATAAGCTTTTATGAAGTTCAAATCCTTCAAAGCACTTGTTGAAAATGAAGCAAGTCTAAAGATAAAATTTCTAATATCATATAATGGTGGTGAGTTTGCCTGAAATGAATTTAATGAGTTTTGTGCAACATAAAGAGACAATTTTCAGTAGCAAAAACTCCTCAACAAAATGGAGTTGTTGAAAGAAAGAACATGACAGTCCAAGAAGCAACTACAACTATGCTTAATGAAGCAAAATTTCCTAATTCTCATTACAGAGAGGCAGTATATAGAAATGTCTATGTTCAAAATAGAGGACAACTTAGACTGAATAGTGACAAGACTTCTTATGAGCCATGGTTTGGAAGACCAATTTTACTTAAATATTTTAGAGTTTTTGGAAGTAAATGCTACATGAAAAAGGATGATGATAATATAGGGAAATTTGACTCTAGGACAGATGAGGGCATATTTCTTGGATATTCCCCTAAAAAAAGGGCATACATATGTTATAACCTAAGATTGCACAAGATCATAGAAAGTGTAAATAAAACTGTTGATGATACTAACACAAGAAAAATACAATTTCAAGAAAATGTGGATGTCAAAGAAACTAATGATGAGGAAAGTAGTGATGAAGAAATAGATGATGAATAAAGAGAATAAATTTCACAAGAAGAGGATAATTCTGAGGAGGAAGAAGAAGAAATAGAGAAAGAAGAATCACATGAAAAAGAGAATGAAAACTCTCCAGGATTAGACACAAAGACACCATTTAGATGGGTTCAGAAAAATCATCCTGAAAATCAAATAATTGGTGACAAATATTCAAGAGTTAGAACAAGGAGAAAAATACTTTATGATGAAGAACAAGCATTACTTTTGATAATAGAATTCAAAAAATTTAAAGAATCTTGAAAAACGTAGGTTTGGATCATGGCTATGAATGATGAGCTTGATCATATAGAGAAGAACCAAAATTGGGAACTTTTCCCAAGAAATAAGAATATGAATGCTATTGGAACTAAATGTATTTTTAAAAGCAAGTTAAATGAACATAGTCAGGAAACAAGAAACAAGGCCATATTAGTATGCACAGGATATGCTCAAATAGAAGGTTTTGAAGAAACCTTTGCACATGTGGAAAGCCATGAAGCCATTAGGATGTTCTTAGCATTTGCATGTTACAAGGATTTTAAAGTGTATCAAATGGATGTAAACTCTACATTTCTCAATGGATCAATTGAATAAGAATTCTATGTAGAGAATCCTGAATGTTTTCTCTTATCAGATAATAGAAATTATGTTTTCAAGCTTAAAAAGGAACTCTATGGCTTAAACAACCTCCAAGAGCATGGTTGTTGAGACTTGACAATTACATGAAACAACAAGGGTATATAAGAGGAACCACTCACAATAATATATACATAGAGTTTGAAAACAACAATATGATCATTGTCATAGTCTACGTAGATGATATAATATTTGTAAGTGATCTACAAATTTTGATTGTAAACTTTTCTTCAAAAACGAAGAAGGAATTTAAAATGTAAATGTTAGGATAACTAACGCTCTTTATAGGGTTACAAGTATCTCAATGAGGAAAAGGGATTTTCATCTCTCAAATCAAGTATATGAAAGAGATGATGAAAAAGCTCAAAATGGAAGAATCCAAACCTGTCAGCACTCCTATGGTAACTGGTTGTAAATTGAGAAAAAATGATGAATCTTTAGAAGTAGACCATACTATTTATAGGTCAATGATTGGTAGTTTAATATATATAAGAAACAATAGACCATATGTAATGCAAGTTGTAGGGTTGGTTTCTAGATTCTAATCAGCCCCAAAAGAAACACATGTGGTTTTAGTGAAAAAAAATTCTTAGATATCTAAAAGGTACTATGGATTATGGATTATGGTTTCCAAAAAGGAGTAAATTCACTCTAAAAGAATTTACTGATGCAGATTGGGAAGGAAGTATTGGTGAAAGAAAAAGAAATGGTGGAGTAGCATGCTACTTAGGAAATTGTTTGGTGTCATGGATAAGAAAAAAAAAATTCCATTTCATTGTCTATAGCAGAACCCAATTATATTGCAGCTACATCATGTTGTATACAAGTTATTTGGATGAAGAAAACATTGGGATATTTAATTGTAAAAAATGAGGATCCTATTCTTATGCATTGTGACAATACGAGAGCTATAAACATATCCAAAAATTCTATTATGCACTCTAAGACAAAAGACATTCCAACCAAATATCATTTTTTTAGAGAGCAAGTGTCTCAGAAAGTAGTCAAATTGGAGTATATTGATACGAAGGAAAAAATTGTAGACATTTTCATGAATTTGTTACCTACAAAAGAATTTTCCTATCTTAGGTGGAAATTAGGGGTTATCCCTCACCATTAAAGATTAAATAAAAACCTTGTCAAAGAAAGAGAAGAAAAACTGACACTAGGAGACACACCCACAGGGGGAGTGAATATTTGTCACTCTTGTCAAAGGGGGAGAAATAAATTGTGGAAAATAAAATGTTGCCATCAATGCCAAAGGGGCTAAAGCCCTAACCAAGGGCTTAAAACCCTAAATCTCTAGAAAAAACTATAAGCAGAGGAGTGGGGATCACTCTCAAAACACTCCTTCTCTCCCTATTGTTATGCTACCCATGTGAGTGCCTTGAGACCCTTTTCCTCTCAAGTCAATCACCCCCTCTCCTCCATAGATCCACAAGCCAAGACTCCATCCCATAGAGAGGTGCTTCTAAAGCTAGGGCATGGTGGCCCATTTCCATAAAAGGGACTGAAGGTATAACCATTTATTTCTGTCAATTTTTTAGTTTTATGGCTTATTTTGTTTGCATATTTATGTTCTAATAGTTTGTTGCAGGTTCTCCTTTGATTTCCTATAGCCATCTCTCATTTTTCTAACAAATTTCCCGCAGGGTTTCATTTCTCAAAGATGACATTTCTTTGCAAGGTTTTATTTCACCCACAAGAACCCTACCCTTCTGTGCTATAAGTGGAAGGTAGCTGATCCTACCTGTATCTAGGGAGAAATCCCTACTATATATTTGGCGACCATACCAAGTCGATCCCAAAGGATCCCTAGGCTATTTTTCAAGTTTTTTAGTTTTCATTTTTGTTTTCTTAACCTAGTTTCAATTTATGTTAAATCTATTTTAGATCTTTTTTTTTCTACATTTATAGTTATAGTCGAGCCTCCTTAAGGCCATCCCAAGCCAGTCCAGCCACAACACAAGTTGTTGTTGGCTGTTTCCTGCTCAGATTTCAAATTTTGCAACCTTACGGGACAGGTCGATCTTATCGGGCTGAAATAGGAGACCAGGGCACTCATTTAGCCCCAAAGGGTGTGACTTCCCTCTCAGGAGCCAGATCGCTCATGTTTTCAGTTTTTGAGCGACCCCCTCACTACATTTTCCCTGAAAAGGGTGACCTGTCTCCCAGATTCATTTTTTTAAGCTGTTTGGACTGCCAGTGCGGCTCAGCCACCACTATCCAGTAGCCTATTTCTATCTACATACAATCTCTGTAAATTAATAATAGATTTAATGGGTTATTGATATATGAATCTGTTTTAAGACTTATATAAATTACTGTAATTAATTTTTAATTTTTAATAAGCATTGGAAATTACTCCCTTGCCTCTCTTCCTCCTCTACCCAGTCATCACCCTCCAGGGTATTATGGAATAAGATGAATGGTAAATCTCATATAGTAATAGGCACTTACATCTGTGATTGCTTTAGACAACTAAAAACTGGTGACTTGGAAGGTGGAGGGGGTGGTAATCCCAAGGGGACTCATGGCATTCGCGCCCTCCCTGTTGACTAACCTTGCACTTGAAGAGTGACCTAAAGATATAAAGATGGGCTTAGTCCCATTGTGTTGAGAGCCCAACACTCTTTCCTAGTCAAAGAGGAATACAATTGTAAGATAGTCAACTAGTAAGTCTACAATAGTTCAGGTTCATTAGTGGCATTTTTCAAATTTTCTGTTAAAAATTTATTGGTTTCATAATAGGTTACCCATGTTGTAAGTTCTGTAACAAACCAGAAAATATCTACAAAATATTCATAAACCATAAAAGCAGTTACCAAATGAATAACAGAAAATAATAAAAAATGGACAATCTTTCATACAATGGACATGCACACAACCATACCAAGTAAGATAACCAAAATCAATTCATGACACTAATCTAGCCATTATAATCTATTAATTTACACTAATTCAAACACTTACAGTCTTTGAGGACATAAGTCCCTGACTCCCTTAACCATGGGAAGTACTTGGGCTTAGCCTTGAAATTCATTGTGAGGAGTACCATGGGAACCCCAAAGTAGCTGGCCACTGAGAGGAATTGCCAAGTGAAATGGTCAACGACCCCTACCAATTGACTAGCAATCCCATGAGGAAAAAACAAGCATTTTCTCCTGGCAGTCTTGGTGGCCCAGTGACCACTTGAAAGCCAATAAGAAGCCGTTGAAACTGGTATCTAGAACATCACTACCATATTTCACCACCTGATCTACCAACCAGACATAATTGATCCCCCAGGATCTTCTTCACACCTAAGAGGTGATTCACCACAGTTCAGGTCCTTGAACCAACACCGTTGAGGCCATTCTTGATGACCCTCTACACTGTCAGAAGGCCACACAGCCTCTGAATCAGACTCAAAATCATATTAATCTGAGCAATATTTACACACTGCACCATATAGCCCCATGGCTTGTGAAAACCTGAATCCACTTTCCAGCATGGTGATTGGTAGTGGACCCATGTCCATACCTCACACCACCACCAACATCCTTGGAGGGGGTCCTAGTACTGCCATGCAGATCATCCTAACTCAGCTGCCTCCACCTACGCCCACTAGTCAAACTATTCCACCTATCATACATGGGGGTAATGCTACTTTCGCTCACACTGCCCCTCTTATCATACCTGGGGGCAATGTCCTTTTCGCTCACATTGTCACACTTACCACACATGGTGGTATTGGCCTTTCCACTCACACTATCCTACTTACCATACCTAGGGTAGTGGCCTATCCACAACTATGCCACAAGTACGCCCAGTCATATAGATACATCATGTTCCTGCAAACCCCACCACCATTATCGATCTATCACACATCAACCTTCCTTTCATGGCATGCCTCAACCTGCTTGACTTGGCTAGGTTAACCAATGACCCAATCTATCATCAAACCTCTTGGCCTCCCATGCCAACCAAAATCCCCTCAGACATCCCTAAGTTTGAAGGGAAGGCAGGGGAGTGCCCCCAAAACCATATCATGATGTTTCACCTATGGTTCTCATCAAACATCATCATAGATGACTTGATCTGACTCGAAGTATTCCAACACACCCTCACAAGTGCTGCATCCAAGTGGTACATTGAGCTACCACAAGCCAAGTACCTAAACTTCAACTCCTTGGCCTTTATGTTCCTGCAGTATTTCTAGCTCCCTATTAGATATGATGAAGGAGTGGAAATATTTCTATCTTTCCACCAAAACACTATGACCCACATCACCAACCACATCCATGAGTGGAGGTGACATTGCAACTTGTGCAAGATCAAGCTTGATGAAAGGATATTCCTGGACTGTTTCTTGAAAACATTGCTACCACCTATATCCAAGGACGTCACCTCCAAACATCCCCAAATAGAGGAAGGGGGCATATTAAAGGCCCAATAGTTTGACCTCATTTATACATAGTCTAGATACCTCTACACCATCATTCCAAATGCTCCCCATGCAGGAAATTCCTACCTAGATGCGTCGGGGGCATCCCATGCCGCAGATAGCATCATAGGTTCTGTCTCCCATTAATCACAACACCACCAGGAACCACCTACAATGCCATGAAAACCAATCATACTCCTAGTGTTTCCTACACAAACCATGCTCCTGACTATGAAAGAATGATGTCCCAGTCCGGAGCTACAACCTCTTATGCACAACCTGCACCACAGCAATAGACCCATGCACCTACTTGGACGACACAACAATATGTGGGACATATTCCCACGTTTGTAGCACCCCTATCCCCCAAGTCTACTATGCGCCACCTGTGCAAGCCGCTCAAACCCCTGCCCCAGTTTCTCCTGCTCCTTTGGGACAAGTGATTACACAGCAAAAGCATCCCACCCAACCAACCCCTAATAACCAATAAGGGTAAGACAAAAACAACCGAGCAAGGAATCAAGGCAACAACCAACTGCAAGGAGGCGATCAACAACAAAATCCTCCCAACAACGTCAGGTTGAACCAGCCAGCTCAAAACCCACAACAACCAAACCAACCTAGACACAATGCTCAATTATGCATAAATAAACCGTGAAAATATAGAGGACATAGAACCACGGATGCCATCAACCATTGCCTTCCAAATCCCGGTATCCATTCATAATTTGGTCATGCACCGGTGCATCATGGATGAGGGGGCATCCATGTGTGTTATGTCAAAATTAGTCTAGAAGAAGCTTGGGTCCCCAATTCTGCAACCATCCGCTACTACTCTGAGGGCTTATGATGGCCACCCCACTAAATACCAAGGTATTATTCCACACATTCCCATCACATTAGCAGGGAAAATAGTATTGATTGAAATAGAGGTTGTCAATGCTCAGTTGGACTATAATCTTCTCCTCATAAGAATTTATATGTACACCATGGGAGCCATAGCATCAATTGTTTTTCATCTCATGATGTTCCCTCACGACAGGAAAATCGTGACAGTTGAACAACTAACTTATCACGATCCACAAGGGATAACTACACTAGCCAATGTTATCCCTATGATCAATACCATTGATTTGCAAGGTCTAACCACACCCACCAATGTTATCCCTATGGCCAACACCATTATCAAAAACATACCTGCCTCCCCATTATTGAATGTGGGCCATGGGTTGTTTGCTGATACCACCATGATGGCTTCCTTCCCCTTAGTGCCACCACCACCGACACTTGATGAGACTGTCGATTTGTGCATGCTCTCATCCAACACTGCTGCACCTAAAAATCAACCGTAGTTTCATCCCCAACAATAGCCGCAACATCACTCGTAGCCACAACATCATCCATAGTTGTAGCATTATGCGCATCTGAAACCACCAGGGATTTATTTGGGCTCCTCCCCAATCCACACAATTCACCTCCTATCCCCCCCTCCTAGAGTCATGAGTAAGCCAGTAATGGCTACCTTAAACTTAACCAATTTCACATTGGGGATTTCCATGTGGTACCTTGATCCACTGGCCCAACCTCCGATGCCTCAGGTAGTCTTAACCCCCATGCAACCCATTTGCGGCCAAATCTCATCCTCCACCCGGAGCACAAAAACCAACCACTGCACCTGCTCCCACACTGCCCCACCCAAAAAGGGCCAAGGGAAAAAATGTGAAGACATATCCCTCCTTGTGACATCTATGAAGATTAGGGCCATGCAACTCAAAACTACCCTTTGTTGTAAAGGAAAGTTTCCTATGGCTAGGGCTTAAGAGGCCATCAATGTACTGGGGTTGAAAGGTGGATGAAAATGGTTCTAGAAGTATATATAAGCAAGATTTAGAGATAATAAAGGTCCACACCTGATTAACTGAAGGTTGGTCCAATATTTCTCTATCCCTTGCCTTGCTCCTCTTCCCTAAGAGACCTGCAAAACAAGTTATACCTTCCTCAAACCAAATAGACTATATGAAAAGAGATTATATTCAATGGAAAATAAAAACATAATCTAATATATAGCATCATATAATCACAATCAGAGATTCAATATACAAGACACATTGATTTGGGAAGAAGAAGGACATCACATCTTTATAAATATTGAAAACAAGTACAAGTATACCTTCTCTTCAAGTTGGGCACCTCACTAAACCTTGATTTGATTCTGCTGCTTCTCTTCTCCAAGGAACTCAGCCTCCAAGCTCTGCAACACAAGGAGAATACTTCTAGAGCAAAGGTGTGGGAAAAGAGAGCTCCAATTCCTCCAGCATAACAATGCAAAGATTCAAGTCTCCTCTCATGGACCTCCCTACCTCTATTTATATTCTTAATGAAGAGTTGGGGTTGAAGAAAAGGTAGTTACAACTGAAGGAGTCAGTTGCATAACTACCCAAACTACCCAAATTTCAAAATGTGTATTTTTTTGACATTTTCAGGAGGCATACGCGGGTTGCAGAAACAACAGTCATGTACACAAGGAGGTATACATGGGTTTCAATGCAGAAATTTGCGTATTTAAGGCGTACGTGACTATTATATATATCAACTCGCGTACGTACATAGGTTTCCTTAAGGAAACACACATACACATAAAAAAAACTCATTTTTAGGGTGTTTCTGGGAATTTTCAGACTTTGGTGTCTTCTGGAAAGTTTTAGCTAACAAAAATACATTTCCAAAGTTGTAGAGATGAGGTCAAATGGAGTTACAGAACTCAATATATGGGTCCTCCAAGTTAGGTGTTTGTTTAGTGACTTTCATGAAGTGTCGTCATGGAAGTGTCGACATGTGACAGAACCATGGGAAAGTGGTCATAGGCAGAGATGTGTTATTTTGAGCTATAACAGATGCCCCCTAATGTATGAGGTTAGAGGGGAAGATGATAGCCGAAATACATTATAAAGGAAACAACTAAGTATGGAGAGAGCAGAGAATCCAAGATCAAAAGGCTCAAACAAAGGTACCTGAAAGAGGGTTAAATGTCAGAAAAAACTAATCTCTGGGACATACAAGTCCATATACAGAACATCACCACAAAGATACAGGCGGGTCCAACATATGTATAACTAATGAAACTATCATGGCCGCTCAATATGAAAAAAGGCGCCATACCAAATCTAAAGGATTCATGGCCACAAATGAACAAGGTGGGTCCATACTCGACAATCGATCATAGCCACAAAAATACAAGGTGGATCTATGTCTCAGCAAAATGTCATATAAAATGTAACAAGGTCTTGCACAACTTGGGCAATAGAAAATTGACGATGCTACTGTAGGCCCAAGGTCTTCAATCCAAACTGCCCAAAAAACGTATGAATCCTAACCATGCGAATAAAGGAGCTGAAGTTGAACATGGAGGAAACCGTTTGATTACCGGTCAATGATGAGAACCGTTAACAAACACAAGGGAAATCACCATTAATGAAAATGGTCCCCAAGGCACCTAGTACATTCTAACAGGTGTGAATACAAGGACTTGAAGTCAAACACTTGAAGAATCCATCGAGTATGATACATTAAGGTATTCCCACTACCCAATAGTGAAGGAAATTGCCACTGATGACTACAATCCCCAAGACACTGTCATAAAACTCTAAATCTCATTCCCAGAGCAAGATGTGTTGTAGTCAATAGGGAGAGATCCATTGGAAGGAAGGCATTAAGGCATCCTTCATCATCCAACACGAGGTAAGTCAAAAAATAATTGGATCTGGAATTGGTACTAAATTTCATGACAAGGACCACCAAAGACATGATGTAATGAACTGATATCAGGGAATTGCTGACACAAAAGGTCAAGGAAACTACAGAATGGCTGACAAAGGTTTAATCCTTGAATAGTGAGCATGACACAAAAGTGATTTAGGCAAATTTTGACACAAAAGGGACCAATGACACAAATATACAATGTAGGAGACATTGACAGATTGCCCATATAATTGAAAAATAAACCAACTGGAGGAGTAAGAAACTCTGAATTGGGATAAGGTCAAAATACTAGGACCCAACTGTTGATAGACTCAAAACTGGTGCTTTGTTCAAGGAAACAAGACTTGCTACCATGATGTAAAAAACATGTGAATGAACTTCCCTTCCCTTCTTTCTTGTAAAGGTGTAATGAGTCGAAGAAAGCAAACTCGGGACCATCTTCATTTTTGGCAAGCTTGAAGAAAAGACAGAAGAATGCTTGATAAAGAACTGATTCGTGGATTTTACGAGCCCGAACTAGTACATGCTCGACGGTGTTTTCATAGTTTAGAGAGTCTAAAAACTATAAAGAAGAATCCAAGGGGTCCTTTTTCGTCCAATTTAGTTTCCTGGGGCCGAAAAAGTATAAAACAAACCACAGAAGAACTCTCTTAGCTTCCAAAGAAGTAAGGCGAACTTTTTTCGTACTTAGTCAAGAAGGTCCGAAAAAGGTTAAATTACCACCTACCCAATGCTCCTTCAAAAGCAACATATAGCCTGAGTTTTACGAGTGTGAAGGAAGGAAAGATCACTCGAAAAGATCCATTTGATTACGAGGAATGGGGCTTACAACAATAAAATCGATGCTTTGTTCTTTAGGGTTTAACGAGCATGACAAAGACATAAAGTACACTCAGAATCTTTTTCATGTTTAGGTCCAAAGCACGAAAAAGAGAAAACTAAGCTCATACCAAGGGTTCCTTTTCCATAAGTTTAGTCCCTCGGGTCTGGAAAAGTGATAAACCTATGCCTGAGAATACTCTTCTCAATTCCAAAGAAAATAGAGTGTTCCTTTCTCATATTATTCCACATGGTCCGAGAAAGCGATAACCTACCACCAACGTGGATGCCTGTTCACATATTCTTAACGATTATGAATGGACAAGTTTACTCGGTAGTCAAGTCTATTTTGAGGAGTCAGACCTGGTCCTAATGAAACTCAATATCTTTCTCGTGAAGTTTTATCGATTCCAGAAAATTCAACTCGCGACCTCCTTACTGTTTTTAACGAGCTCGAAGGAGAGCAGAAAGAATGCTCTAAATGCAAGGAGACAAGTATCAAGGGCAATCGAAACTAGTTCCAAGCACGAGGAACAAACCTATGCATAATGCAAGGAACAAGATCAAGGTAAAGACACTCGGGGAATGTCTCCTCAAGGTAAATGGTGTCAAGTTGCAAAGGAAAAATGATACAAGGCTTAGCGATGATGAGAACAAAGATGAGGGCTTATACAACGAGCTAAAAGCGTGAAAACCAGCATCAGGCTCATAAGTAGGAGCAGGGCACATGCAAATTTAGTTACAGCTTGAACAACAAGACAAGGCCAGTAAACAATTGTGAATCCAACTAAGAATCCTGTCTCCAAGAAACAACAACATCGGAATCATATTCAGAAGAAAATATCTGATGCATGTCACTTTGGCAAAAACACATGTGACTTTTCTATCTTCTACAAAAGATGTAGTCAAGGAAAAATCAATGAAAGAGGACTCTATAGTGCCAAGATCCGAGGGTTTATAATCAATAATATCAACCTCAAAAGGAAAGAAAAAATAAACAAGGGATATAGAGTCTGCATGAACAAACTCAATATCACAGAAGTTGAAAATTTCATAATAAAAATCAAACTCATCAGGATCGCTGACTTGCTATTCAAAGAAAGAGTCAAAAGACTCAACAAGACCAACATAAGAATAAAGGTCATGATTACTAGGAAAATCAGGGATAGACTTAGGCACAATTAAACCAACATCCAATAGAAGATCAGACTGTATCAAAGACTCCAGGAAGACTCCATCCGAAGGAAGGAGATCATCTGAGATAGGACACATGTCTAAAATTTCAAATGGATTGATAGAGTGGAGAGCAGGCTCCATAGTCTGTATAGGATGACTCACCTGGTCAACTTCTAGGACAAAGTCCCGAGAAGGTAAGCATGAAAACAAAGGCTGCTTCTCAATAGCAATTGAACACAAAGGACATGAGGCCACATAGCTCACATGTGGCGAGGTAGTGTTTATAGAAACACTAGGAATCAATAAAGGAAAGACCTAGTCTCTAGTTGGGTCAAGAGACGGATCAAGAAAATCTAATTGATCGATAGTGACAATTTCTTCATCATGATTAAAGTACATCACATGAAAGAATGTTGACACCACCGCTTGCATGGCATAGACATCATCACGTCCAAGGAGCACATTAAAGTCCAAGGGGTCCTCTATCACCATGAAGTCAACTAAGATGATCTTCCCACCCAAAGTAACAGGTTTTTGAGTAAGAATTCCCAAGGATATACAAGTTATTCTATTAACTGCCGGTAACTAACTGGTAGTTGACACAAGGCTAGGAGATCCAATGCCTCGCCAAGCACGAGCAGAAAAAATACTAACTCAGGCTCCTTCATCAACAATACAACGAGCAATCATGTATGGTTCAACTTTGACCTTTATTTGGAAAGGTGCATCAAAAGGAAGGCATGGCTCAACTAGGCTATCCCAATCAAAGGAAGTAATCCGAGAGATTGGTTGGGGTTCATCCAAAGTGAATTCAGTGCCCCCCTGTTCAGTAAGTTCTAAACTGGAATGAAGAAAATGTGACTAGCAGACACTTCACTCTCCAAAGGAAGAGTGGGATTGATCAACAATGGAATCAATTCAACCTCTTCATGAAAGACACTCTCTGAAGGGAGAGTGGGATTGACGAAATATGGCATTGGTTCAATCACATCAGGATCACTCTCCGAAAGAAGAGTGGGATCAACCAAATCTGAGATTGGTTCAACCACTTGATCAACCAAAGGTTGAGTAGGTTGTTGAGAAACTATAGGTTGTTCAGGAGAAGGAAATTCTTGAGTCTCAGACCACACTCTTCACACCTCTATGATAGCAAGGCATTGGTGAGTGTTACCACCTAAGTTGTACTTAGTGGTTTTTATCAAGTGAGCCCAGTGAACCGGACAGGGCTAACTTGTTCGAACTTCAAAAAGACCTTTGGAAGTACTTCTGGGAAGTGTTGTTGTACTATATCACATGTTCATACCCCATGAGGGAATTGTAATAAATGTTCTAGCATGATAGTGTCTGTAAAATACCCGGTCTCTTAGACTTTATTTC